>JAQFXN010003807.1:0-10476 GCA_034693365.1 Liacarus xylariae | reverse complement strand
GGGGGCGGGGGTTAAATTGATTTTTGAAAATGTGACTTTTGGCCAATTTTACCAGTAAATGAAATTTTAAAAAATTCATATCTCGAAAACCATAAGAGATAAAAATATAGTTTCAAGTGAAATATTGTGTCATTTTATACCCTCTATAAAATGAGATTGATCAAACTCCAAAATTCCCCTTATCCATAATACCCTTTTAAAAGTCTGTTCTCTATCAATGAAAGGCATGATAAATTTTTCAGATTTACTTCATTCCTGTCCTGTCCTGTCCTGTCTAGGTAATTTTGACAAATATGTTGTCTTGTCCTGTTCCTGTACAAGACCAAGACGTGACAAGACAAGATCAAGACAAGGAAACAAGTTCAACTTTAGGTAGCCTAGACCAGACCAGACCAGACCCAGTCATCTCTGTTTCACTCAAACAAATGAAATGTTACAAAATTATGAATAAATGTTTCTGTTTTAACTACTAGGATAACTTTTATGAAACGGGACAAGACAGGACAGTAAAAGACTTTAACAGGACAGGACAAGACAAGACAAGAATAAGTTTTTGTCATGTTTAGAGAGCCTATTCTGGTCTTCGAAAATGTAAAAATCCTCACATTTTGTAGGAATCGATAGTACACTCTCTTTAAGTGTTTGACTCCAATCGTAATATTTATTACTAATCAATACATCCATTCGTAGTAAAAAACAGTAAAACTCTTCTTAAACCCGTTTATCCTTCCCTTAAATCTTATTTTAAATTTAATGCGCTATTCCTGTCCTGGATTTGGATTGGTTTTGGTTTTGTTAGCAATGGTTTCGTTAACATACTGTATGTGATATTGAAGTCCAATGTCTTGCAGAATGTGTGCCAATTGTCTGTTTGTATGTATTTGTTGGACACGAACCAAATGATTGATTATTTTCTACAGTTCTCTCATTCATGACATTCATATTCATATCTGAATTACATTTTGATATATTATAATCAGATTTGAGTATATTTTTGGCTCCCGTTGTTTAATCAAATTTAGACATACATTGCTATGAATGTGAATCACAATTGAGATACCGTATCATTGAATTGATTAGACATTTAAATAGTATATTATTTTAAACAATTCAATAAACTTTTCATTTATTTTTGTTAATCAATTAAATTAATTATGTATTGAGCAATTATTGGTCTTCCAATTATTGGTCTTCTGATTGAAAAATTTCAGATGTTTCACATTATCAAAATCGTAAACAGGGTATAATATATTACAGGTGCTGCTAGCTCTAGTTGAATTAAATGCGAATGAGATATTAGAAAGATTTCAAATGATCATGTAGACCCTTCTAAAAAGTATATAATAAAAAGCTAAATATAGTAAATAAAAAAATCTAACTGTTTTCTTTATTTTTCATGAAGTCTTGCAACTGTTAAATACTTTATTTAACTTTCCAATACTTTTTTACTGTAATATTGCAAAATTGGTTTGGTTTCGGTCTCAATATTAATATTTAGTTTCTGTTGCTATAGATATGTAATTCCAATTACTGAATATGCAATCACATAGGAGTCAATGAGAATATGGTTTTGAATATTAATTCTTATATTATTTTCCATCAATTAATAAGAATATATATTATATTGCAGTAGTCTTTTTATATAGTTATATGCAATACAGTCAAACATATTTAAAGCTAAACATATTAATGAAGATTTCTTTTTAATTAAAGCTGGAATTCACTATAAAATGTCTTATTTTACTGTAGTTTATTTTATCACTAAATGAGACTGTTTTCAATAAGAGGGTTCACTCTACTGTACAAAAAGTGTTTGACTGTATTTGAATTAAATAATTTTATATGAGATTCAATGAGACAAATCGTAATATCGAAATCAAACATGAGTCCCTTAACATGACTAGAACTGAACGGAACAAGAAAAACTCTCAACCTAATTCGTACTGTCCTGCAATTTCAAGACAAACTTTCATCCCGTCCAGTCTTGTCCCGTTAGATAAACAATCAAGAATGAACCTTTAATAGAGTACATACATCTTCCACTGTTCGCGTCCTCATTAATCTCAGACAAGTGATCAAAACATCTCTTTCTAAGCTATGATAACTGGGTATACAAGAGGTACAAGAGGGACGTTAACCAGTTTTTGGTGGGGCAATGGTTGGTCTTTTCGCATATATAATGGTTCCGTGTTTCTTATCATCTTGATCATATAATACCTAGTTGGCCAAATATTTGCTGTCTTTGATTCGTTCGTAATAAATGAACATTTTTCAGGGAACTGACATCCGGGGCAAATAAGTGATTCAACCAATTTCTACTCAATAATAGCGGCCAAAGGTGTCGTTCAAACGGCACACCTCTTTATCTGTTCTTGCTCTGAATAGCGCCTGCAGTAAAAGACCATCTTATCATCGCTTTCAGTGCTTCGAATTCTCATTTTTAGACCAATTTATTTATTGAATATTTTTGACTTTAAGAATACTATCGTTTTTGAGGTAAATTTGTTTTTATAAAATCTAAATTTTTTAAATCAGGAGTAATTATAAAACATTTAAACTTTTAATGAATTCTTTATCGCGAGTACAGTAATAACAATTTATCTCATTCTAGTTATTCGCACTGATCTTCACTATTATAATTGGTAAATTTTTAGAAATACAAGCTTGCATTTTGAACCAGGGGAACGTTTCTGCGATCTCTCTTCCTTGACATTTGATTATATACAGTATTTAGAAAAATTCCTCTGGTTCAAAATGTAACACTTCTAAGATTATGTAAATTTTTCTTTAAATTAGTATATATTTCTGTTTTAGTTTGAAATTTCATAATATTCACTGATATTCTATTGAATTGTAGAATTTAATTAAGAATTTTAGTGTATTATTTGTTTTAGTTGTGGGCATTGGAATAGCTATGAATTACAACAAAGTGTTGAAAACCTAATTAAAATCAAAACTGTTTTTATTCCGAATTTATTTATATTACAATAGATTATTAATTGTGTTGTAACAGAAATATTAACAAAACAGTGAATGTGAGAACAGAACATAAATATATGAATAGAAATCTAATATCAATATTAAATGCATTCCAAACCTTATAATTACAACTGTTATAGGAATTAATTAATTGTTGTAATAAAATAAAATTCAACTTATTTTCGGTGTCATTGAAATAATTATTATTTGTATTCAAATTATTAAGTAATCTATAATTTAAATGTCTTTTTGATTGGAAATAATTCATTAAAACTAAATAAATTAAATTAATTAAAATATTCAATAGATATTCAAAAAGTGCCGGAAATATGCGATCAATTGATTTATTAATACTAATAAATGTCAGCCGAAGACAAGTGGAGGCGAATAGTTGTGTAAACCATAGAAATGGCAGAAATCCTAAATCATTATTAACTCTATATTTGAATTCATTAATTGTGGATATATTTTCATACAATTGTGCAAAAAATTCAGTTTTGTTTCGATTGCGGAACAGATTATTCTGTTGTCCCTCATCTCCACTACTGTTGACTGTATTGTTGTGAATATTCTTTTCCAACAGATATATGGAATAACATATGTATATCAGAAGTAATTGTGTGCCTAATATCCATCCGAAGCAGTGGGTCGACCACAGTATGTCCATTGATAGGTCAAATGGATCGTCATCTACCATGGTGATTCCATGCTGGGTGTGATAGAACGTGGCCAGGCCTATTATTTCCAATACAATCACTATTAACCAAATTACTATTAGTATTCTATCTAGAATTATCAAGGTTTTTCTATTATTGTCACATAGTTTCACTTTAATATCACCAAGCAAAGCTATTATTAGCTTAAATTTCCAAACAAAATACAGAAAGTTTAATAATATTATTAGTAATTTCATATAAAATGTTATTGTTATTAATTTTTGAGTATCTTTTACGGGAAAGTCTAGTGCTTTTGTACAGAAAAATAATATTATTAACAATGTTTTCACTTTAAGCACAATTAATATATATTTTTTATAACGATTTTCGATAATATTTGAAAACATATTGAAACCAAATATGAAAAATATAGCCGAAAGTGATATGTAATTAGTCTTCATGTTTATAGCCATCTATTAATAACAAGATTATTTGAAACAAAAGCACTTTAAAAAAAGTTTTTAACTAAAATTTTGAAAACAAAACAGTTGTTGTATGAACTCTGGGTTTTCACTGTTGCTATGAGTTAACTGTTTATAATATAAATTTTCATATTATTGTATCATTTTTATTATTCAAATCATTAATATCAGGGGTATCCAAGGTTCACACAAAATAGCCTATATTTTAAAATATAATTTATATTACTATGCATGTTGTATTAGCTTATGATTTTTCTTTAAATAATCTAGACTAAATATCCCATTAAAACTAAGTCGTCAAAATTAATGATTACAAAAACTTAAATTTCCCAGTTATTTTATATATGTAATTCATATCCATAAAAATAGAGGTTGTACCCAGGTATATTATCAAGAATATTGTTATAACTTAATAAATAGTTACTTAAAATCTTAAAAATTTGCCTTAATTTCAATATATTTATAGAGTACTCTTAAATCCTAATAAAATAAAATTTCTGTACTTATAAAATACAACTTGGTCTTGTTCGTCAAAACCATCAACAAAAAATAGACTTCTATAAGTCAAAACCGGTTTTTATTCATGAAAACGTGTTAATTTTAGAGTTATTACACATATTATATCTGTGTATTACTCATTATATGAATAACTGTTATTATATCTCTTTATTATT
Organism: Liacarus xylariae; assembly: GCA_034693365.1. NCBI lineage: Eukaryota > Metazoa > Arthropoda > Arachnida > Sarcoptiformes > Liacaridae > Liacarus > Liacarus xylariae. The sequence goes on along the minus strand of JAQFXN010003807.1, from coordinate 5,685 downwards.
TTATGTTTTTGAAGAAAAAATAGAGTATTAAATTGCAGCATAAATCTGCTTTGAAAGACACGGTTTGGTTACCCCTTCAATAATGGATTATCATTAATAAAGAGTTATAAGGTTTTGATATTCATTGGTTAATCAGTTTCTATGCCAACAAACATCTAGATTGTCCATCTAATTAAACACGTTGCATATTTTAAATGACCCATATTATTTTACTCCGAATCTAATACAGACTTTTTAACATTCTTCTCGAAAAAAACATTAATTTTAAGCTTCATATTGAACATAAAAAATTACTGCAATAATGTGACCAAAATAATGGAAATATTCTATGAATTAAATAATGATATTGTGATAAAGACAATAAAGTTTATACAGAAGTTTATACAGTTTATACTATATAGGCAGTGAAAAGTAGGTATAATCCTTTAAATTATTGGTTAGAATATGCTAGGGATGCACAATTGACTCAAAGTCAGGGGGGGTATAGGATACAAATAAGAGCCTTAAAGTCACATGGGGTATAGAGAAGGGTATTTTGCAATCGTTAAATTCTTGCAGAATTTAAAAATGATGCAATTTAACAGAATCTTGACTAATTCGTCAAAGATTTATCGGAATTTGACAGAAGTGAGATAAATAAAATGAATTCTGTAAGAATTTAACAGAATTTGACCAAATTTAGTAAGAATTTGATTAAATTTTGCTATTTTTCTAATAATTTAGACAGAATTGAACATAATATTCTTCAAAAACGGCACTTTTGGTGCCATTTTCTCAAAATTTCAAGTGGGGCTCTCTTTTTTTCTTCATCACAGGAGAGGGGTATTTGGGTTATTCTTCGGTATTTTGGCTACTTTTCATAATTTGTAGCGATCTGGTATTTTAATGAAAGATTTATTTGCTTAATTGTGTTCATAGAGTATATAAATCGGAGCTAATTTTCTATTAATTAAAATGAATTTTATTTATTAACTCTTTTTTAAATATAATAAATAATCATTCCATCACATGATGTGTTTATGTTTAACGATTCTAAAGACATGTCTAAAATCTATAATAACTTTATCTACAAATGAATGAATTAATTATTTTCTAAAAACACATTAACATTTACCTTTAAAAACATTCCCGGATGCAATTTAGTAATATTGCATTATTTTCAATTATTTCAATTTTAAATGAGAATAAAATGCATAAAATCAATCAAAAACTACTTTAGATTTTGACGTGGAATTTGATAACTCTTTTGAGAGTTAGTCAACTTCTTTTCAAAGTTGCTTTTGAAAGAGTTATATTCAGAATTTCTACCCCTGTAATTAATAATTTTTCATTAAATGATTTGTAATAATTCAAAATGTGAAGCAAATTAAGTACTGATCAGTGATCAGAACCTAAAACACAACCCATTTGCCTATCATTCAAAGGTATGATAAAGAGCCTACAATTTCATCTAGAATCACAACACTGTTATTTAAAAAGTAAACTACAAGTTAAATTCTTCCTACTATTTTCAAATTAGCACCAATAAGACTTGAACACTTTGAAATAAGCAAGTAGAATCTGAATGCTCTTAGCTAACTGATGTAACCAGGCTGACTAAAGCTCAGATCTTAGAAAGTTAATAAATATTTGAAAGAGTAAAATTGTAAATATGTACCTATACTAAAAATAACAGTTCTTTGATGATACTGTAGTACTGCGTCCTTAAAGAACAATAAATTCAATTCAATTTAAAATTTTTAGTCTTGTTTTGACTTTTTAACATTTTGTCAATACACCATCCCAGGTTAGATGTCCATGGTTATTTTATCTATTAGCTGAGTTTATGAAAAATATAATTGATTTATACGACTAATTGAAATAAATGATTTTGTCAATTTCATTTAAATGCCAATAATATGAGTGCAAATCTATTCGCCAACTCTTATGCTTCTGTTAGAATTCATTGGCATATCTGTCCACCTCTTTGGACAATTGTTTGACTATTGATTGTTTCCCAATCGTAACCTAAATATAATCATTGTATCACTTGATTATGCGCTAAAAATATTAGGACAGTTGAAGAGACACACAGTGAGAGGCAATGGAAAGGGTTTTGAGTTAATTAAGTCGACCGCTAAAAGAGTATTGAATGCAATTTATTTATATATAATATGTTATGTTATATAACATTATATTTGATTGTTAATAGCGATAAAGTGAATGAGAGTTCACATACTGTATGCCATCGGAGGATATATTTGGCAATAAGTTCTAACAGTACTTCAACTATCCGTTCCATTGGCTATACTTGTGTTTGATGTGCCAAAGAGTGATAGAGCGCTCATATATATCTATCTCATTAAATAAGACTTTTATTTAGGTTCTCTCCACTTGTTTAGGCGCCCAATTGAAGAGTTGACTCCTGAGCCCTAAGAATACGATGACTTTTCATTGATTTTTATACTGTATATGCCTTTCAATGTAAAGCTTGTCTTATATAAAGAAATTAAAGACAGAGAAACAGTAACTAATGTTTGATATGTTAGGCAATGAAGCATATATTTGGACCTAAACTTATTGCTAACTGTGCTCGCAGTCAGACAGAGGCCAATACTATTAATATATATAGTGAATGAGTCAAAGAATCTGAAAGAGAAGGAGAGGGAAAAAAGTGAAGAGCGGGAGATGGAGAGAGGGAGGAAAGGAGAGATCAGTGGCATATAGTGAAAGAGGCAAATCATTAGGCTCTCTATGCAATGTTAGGCAAAGTTAAAGCCATGTCAACGGTGTCTCAAACATTTCATGCCGGGGCCGATAACACGCACCGATGATTCCGATCCAAATGACCAAAAAATACCAACTTTAGACTAGTGTTGGCATTGGATTCCAAGAACAGGAAAATTATTTTATTTTTTTCAATAATATATAGAAATAGTGGAATGAAATGATAAGAATTGAGTTTCAGAATGAATGACTAAATTCAATGCAAATATAATTCAGAATCAATAGAAAGTGGTCCTAAATTAATTCAAAACTGTGTAACTTAGATTAGAACTAAGACAACACTAATTTCCTCCAATGTCTTTGTTTTTTCTTGATTCACGCATTATATCGCATATACACTGTTCCTTATTCCCCCTACCTATCCCCCTATCCCCATTTCACTTTTCCTCCCTCCCTCTCACATCTGTCTCACATTTCATGTTTTATATGTAATTTAAAGATCAATACGATATTTGCTAATTATAAATAATTAAATAATTTTTAACACACATTTATAATTTCAATTAATATATTTCTTCAGAATGCTTTTTAATAAAATCCTAGCTAATTTTAGTTTTTATGCTCTTTAAACCACATAATTATCCGAAATGTGTGTGGAGTTAATTTTAATCATTATGATTTGAATGGAAATGGAAAATAAAACATTTTTTAAAAAGAACTTTGCAGCTAGGAAGGTTTAGAGGGTCTGCTAAAGGTTTAAACAGATAGAAATAGAGAGCATACTGCATACTTAGTGTATAGCTCATTCCTTTGTCCGAATAAAACAATATACAGCCATAGACAAAACAGTCTCCCATCAGAGATTGGGACATCCTTGTTTATTTTTAAAAACCAGCAATTTATTTTATTCTTTAATAAATCCTATTTCTAAAAATATAACTTTACTATTTTTTTAATTTAACTAACAAAGTTATTCTGTACCATAATGACAAATTATACCTAGATTATCTGGTTATTTGCTTCTTTAACTAAAATTATGAAACTTCTATTGAATAAAGATTCGAAATTAAGTAAACATGTGTTTTTTGAATTTTTCATCGCTTTGCCCAATTGCTTTTAATTTATATCAGGTACATTTTAGAGTGGTAAATAATAAATTGTTAGAGATGTGGAAAGGAACAAATCTCATAGGGGTATTTCGGCCTGTGACGTCACAAATTTTTGACAGGGAGCCCAGAGGAGGTATTTTGCAATCGTCAAATTCTTGCAGAATTTAATTAAAAAATAAAATAATTGAACAGAATTTGACAAAATTTAACAAGAATTTAATAAATATCTGTTATTTTTCTAAGAATTTAGACATAATTTCACATAATATTCCAAAAGCTGTTTTTTGACGCTGTTTTCTTCAACTCGCTACGAGGAGGGGCATACCTCTTTAGACGTACGACTTTGGGAGTATCAGGCCAAAATCACGGGGAAGTATTCCGGTTCGACCCCATTTCTCTCTCCCTGCTCGTAATGCATGTTCGATTTTAAAGATTTTAATTATGTTCAAATTTTTATTGCATGGTGTTACAGTATTTTAAAATGACAAAATAAATTCACCTAAATTTTAACTCGTTAATAAATTGAAGAATAACAATTCTATTTTGTTCTTGTTTATTTTATTTGATAGATATTAATAAATGAGCATGATGTTATTGATAAGATTTTCATGGAGTACTTATAGTTTTAACATGAAACATTTTGTATAGTAAACAAAGAAGATCAGTTTTAATTGATTTTTCATTGAGTTTAATACTGTACAACAGATTCGAAATTTTCATTATATTTGTTGGACAGAAAAGTATGATTTGGGTATTCAAAAGACTGCTAATATAAGTTCTATGTATAAAGATTTAAAGCCGGACATAAACGCCTACGTAAACGCGTGATGCATCCACGGATAGCCCAGATAATGAAAAGTTCGAATCCGTTGGTTTAATATTCAAAAGTTCTACATTGTCATATTAAAACTCTACAGTGCGCGCCAAAAGTTATACCTCACAAGCTAAATGTAGTAAACCTGTCCTTCTAGACCCAATGCATCTTCCAAAAGAAAAAATAGCGTCTATAATGATATTTTATATGAAAACTTAATTCTATTAATAAATTAGGTAATCATGATCAACGCGGCAAAATTACATTTTCTATCATAAAATCTAAAATTTATTTATTAGGGACAAAATATTTAACTATTGAAACAATAAATCTCACTAAATCATTTATTCTGAATTTATTAGTGATAGTTGTAAGCTAAAAACTTTAAAGATTTTAAGATATAGTTCATTTTAGATAGATTTGTCTCATTTTTCTGTTAAAATCATCTAAAATTAGAAATATATTAGGTTTTCGAACTTTAAACTATGATTAATCGATTTAGCACATGCGATTTTGTCAGAATCGATGTAAAAATTGCTAAATCTTAATAATTAAAATTTTTGATTTTCACTCATCTAATAATTAGATGGCTGGTATTAGGATAAATGCAAATATGCAAACTTGGTCAGGATGATATTGTTTATCGATGAACGTGAGTTTCTCTTACTAGTAAGAAATAAAATCATTGACGCTATTTTTTCTTATGAGAGAAGCAATGGGTCTAGAAGGACCGGTTTACTACATTTAGCCTGTGAGGTATAACTTTTGGCGCGGACTGAAGATGTATCATGAACTCATTGTCAGTAAAATCATGCTCATTTATTAATATCTATAAAATAAAATTAACTAGATCAAAATTAAATTGATATTTTTCACATCTACTGTTGCAAAGATTCGGACGGAAAACATTTTTGCAAAAAAAGAGATTACTTTTGATATATTTTTTATATAAATTTATACCGGTAACTGTATGAATCAGTAGTAGTATATGTCGACTACCAGCGTAAGCGCTGTGATTGGACGAGAGAAAAGGGGCGTGGCACATACGTCATCGCC
>JAQFXN010003806.1:0-10477 GCA_034693365.1 Liacarus xylariae | reverse complement strand
AGCTGTACACATAATCGTACAATTATAATACAAAATATTGTACCCTGTGCAAATGACAAGTGAATGAGACTCCACTGATTATCACTAAAGTAATAAATATTTTATTCGAATCGAATAAGTGACCGATACTTAAGAAATAATAAATTAATTGTAGTTTGTCAAAATTTTGTTATTTTTCTTACCATATACAGTGATTTTACGATCAGCCCTATACCACATCTGTCCAACCTATTAAATTAAATTACCAAGTAATTTATTTCTTATGATTGGACATCTAAAATATCTGATTGTAATAGACTAAATGTAAAATTAAGTAGGCTTAAAACAGTATCAAATTCTTGAAAAGTTTTGCAAAATTTTTCATGAAGAATGCAACGTTATGATTACCACAAAAATGAGACAATGGTCAATTAGTGCCAGTGAACATTAAAGATTAATTAAATATATGATGTACTTTTATTTTCTTATGTCTAATTAAAATCGATTATATACTTTTGAAAAAATTTTGCTTTTTACATTTGTCCAATTAATTATGAACAAAAAAGACGAATAGCGCATATTTTTTAAGAAACCTCATTAATATTCATAATGTGTTATAAAGAGATTACCCTTAAATGCAATAATAAATGTTGAAATATGAAAGAAATATCTAGTTATATTTCACTGAATTTGAAATCTAGTAATTAAATGTACCCAATTTTGAGGCTCAATTGATTTTCAATATGAATAATAATAATTTATCTATTTTTTAAACCCCAAAATCAATATGGTACTGTATATAATTACAAATTTAATCAAATAAGTTTGATTACAACAGAGATGACCACTACCTAAATAGCATAAAACAACTATATTTTGTTAATTAATTGCATTAATAGATACAGTATATTATAATAATTCATAATATATTTTGACAAATATAAATAAACCTACTTGAAATTGTGTAATTCCAAAAAATAACTAGTTAACCTTGTTAATATCTTGAAATATATATATGTTTGTTGTTTACATTTAGATTAATTCAATTATTAATTAAGTTTTTAAAAATGTCTAAAATAATGAAATATTTAAAAATTTGATTGAATCCGATAAAGACATTTATATCGATGATATTTGGCTCAAATGTAAATGTTGTGTAAAAACTCTTAAATATAATTTCTATATTTTTGAATATACTGTATATATGTGATATGTCTTATATGAATGGTCTAAAGATTTCATCCATCAAATACATGAATATTAAGAGCATATATTATTAACAAAATGTATCCCGGTATTTTTAAAATATGCGAAAAATATGCGATTTTGAGCATTGATGCTTATGAATCATGCTATAACGCTCATAATAATAATGCTCCTTATCTCATTAATTGAAATCAGAGATTCGAATGAGGGGTCCAGACAAAAATACCCCCTTGAGATTTTGGCCAGAAACCAATTGTCCTGTTCGTGAGATACCTCCTACTCATAGTAGAATTAAGTAAACGGTACCTAAAGTGCCGTTTTTTGAGAATATTCTGATAAATTCTTACTAAATTCGATGAGATACCGTTAATTTTTACAGAAATAGTCATAAATTGCCCAAATTTTGTCAAATTCTACTAAATTCTTGCAGAATTAGTCGATATTCTGTTAAATTACGTCATTTTTAATTATTCTCTGCAAGAAATTCATGTTTGCAAAATACCCTTCCCTGGACAGTTTGTCAAAAAATTTGACAAAATTTGTGACATCACATCCCGGAATACCCTCAGAAAAAATTACTCCTGATATTGCTTTCTTCCCCCATCCGTGATTGAAATCCACACTTTTCGTTTTAGTTATCATGAGATATTTCAATTAATTTGAGAAAAAGTAGCATCATAAGTGAAATTATCTATTGATAGGTAAAAATAAAAATATCAATTAGATTTACAAATTGAAAATACTTTAATTGATTCATGAAGAGCATAAACGTGTTATGAATAAAGACTTTACAATTATCCTTTATGGTGTAAAGCAGTGGTGATCACAGCCTTACCCACGAGTAGATGCCATCACTGAAGAGCATTCCTTTTAAAACTCACTACCGAAACAGAACTAATTTATGCCATAAGTTATGGCATATCTAGATTCAAAACGCATGCTTTTCAGTGATGGCATCTACTGGTGGGTAAGGCTGTGATCACCACTGGTGTAAAGCAGTATTCAATCTGTAAATTCTCTTAATATGAATGTATAGAAAATATTTGAATCCATTAAAAACGTACAAAAGTTTATTAAAGATTTGCTTAATTTTTTATTATATTTTATCAAAATTATACTGGACTAATAAGAGTTTAGTTTTATATGTTTGCATTGAGATTAAAACAAAACAGAACAAAAGTTTGGCAATAGCTTTGAGAGAAAACTCTGATTAACGCGGGTATAAAATATTGCTCATAAACATCATGTTTAAAAAGTTGAGATATGAGTACTCAATATTAATAGATATTTCAATTGAATTTCAGTCTACTTTCTGTGAGCTTTAAATTTATTAGTAAAATAGTATTTATTTTTACTGTCGATAAAAATAAAAGTGATTTCTGGAAAATAGCGGGACTTTTAACATGGTCCTAATTATGAACTTTCAATGCGTATATGTTTGCTATGTTAATGTTATAACATTTTAGTACTTTTTGCCGCACATGCGCTCAACTCATAACAGGTTTATGGGTTTCATGAATCAATTGTATTTAATATATTATACATCACTACCGGTTGTACTCTGCATTGACTACATATTTGTGCTATTAATCTTAAACAATTCGCAGCCTTTTATGATTTACTACTCGACACACATTGAAAGCATAAACTTTTTATTAAAAGATAATAATAGTTTATTTGTTGTTTAATCGACAAAAATATTCGACACAACAGAAAACATAATTAATAAATAATCTAATTATCAATAATAATAAGGAATAATAAGATCGTAAACTTCACCAGATTAAATTAAATTTCAATAACAGCATAACAAAACTGCAAAAAAAGATCACCAAAAAAGATGAAATGAAACAAATCACTAATCCATCGGCAATACAAAACTGTTGTGCGTTCTGTTCTGTCCCAGTGCTTCCCCTTTGGCTCTGTTCTTGTTTATGATTGTAATGTCGACGCCTGTGCTCTGAGAACTCTCTTTCCAAACAAAATCATCTAACGATTTGACATTAAGTGAGCCTTTGTTTTCATTACTGGTCTTAACTTTTTTATGAAGACTTAAATCAAATATATTTATCGCTTCATTTCGATTGTATTCGGACTCAGCCTTTCGTTTCGGTACTCTTTTTTACGTATTTGAGAGGTTTTATAGAACTGATAGCAGATATCGTGTTCATGACGTAAGGAATTAAATACAATTCTGTCGATATAGTCCAAAATGGTCGGACAATTACTCGGTTGTGGGGAATAATAATTAAAACAATGATAATAACGGTGACAGGGCTGGAGAGGGATGAGAGTCTGATTAAAGTGTTGGATCGATTGCTCTTATATTTACGAATTGTTCATTCAATCGATTATTACTCGCATTCGGATTATCCAAACGAAGACGAAATGCCGAATCGAATCGGTTTAATGCACGCCAGGGGTATGGTCTCGACCTCCAGTCGAGTCACACAACAGGAGATCAATGAATACATAAAGCATTTCGAGGCAAAGGTTCAGCCCTTTCTACAGCCGCCGCCAGTGGTTACCGAAGAAGAGGCCAAGAAGTTAGGGCTTAAAGACCCGGAAGAAGAGGCGGAGAACTTCATTAAATTGAATACTCAAGAGTTGGCTAAAGACAAGTGGTTGTGTCCGCTGTCGGGAAAGAAGTTCAAAGGACCTGATTTTGTGCGAAAACATATTCTCAATAAACACATCGAAGCAGTAGAGGAGGCGAAGAAAAATGCCATTTATGTCAATAACTATATATTCGACCCAAAACGACCACAACTGCCCGAACACATGTCTAACCGCATACAGAAGACACCCAACCGTAATGAGGGCGCCAACATAGGTCTGGGCGGAGCTATAGCTCCCGGATATTTGCCTCACGGGCCCGGACCCTATCCGGGACCTCCGCCTTATATGGCTGGCGGGTATGGCCCCAGAGGACCACCGATGGGTGGATTTGGAGGACCAATGATGGGATACGGCAGGGGTTATCCCCCGATGGGAATGGGACCGATGCACGAGTACGGCGGGAGAGGACCGATGGGTCACCAAAAGCCTCGTTTCACGCGGTAAGTGATGTTTGAATTGATTTTATGATTTGTCAAAAAGTCGTTTCTTATCGAACCCGTTGTCTGAAAACAACTATAGAAGAGATCCGCGAAATATCGTTGGATATGAAGACATTGACGACAAGAACGATATGGTTTAGGTCTTTGTCTCTCTCTTTCTATCTATTGGTTCGCTCCGTTGCGACAATTTTTTGGCATTTTTATACGTTTTTCAGTTGTTTTAAGAAAAAATATCTTTAATTTCTTAAATAAAACAATAGTTTATTGAAGTTTATGTAAAACTTATGTTGAATTTCAGAAAGAGAATCAATTATCGAGATCTCGACGCACCCAATGATGATCACGACCTCAATAACTAATAAACTCTATTACATTATAATATCACTCTTTAACTTCAGTGAACAAATGATGTCCTCTTTTATTATTAGAATCGGTTTTCGTATATTATTTCACTTCAATTATAAAAGTATTGAAACATATATTACACACGAAATACATTTCAAATGTCTGTCTCTTTATCTTAAGATTAATTATTCAATCATTTAATTGTCTAAACATTTATATTTTACACTAAAATTATTGAATTATTTGTTTTTTCACAAAAAATTTATTACAAATGACTTAAATATAGTTTTAATCTTTTATTTAGACAAAACATATTTGTATTTCTTTAGTTATTATTCATTAAATAAAATTATTTCCTAAAATTGTTTTTTCGAATAAATTCATTATAAAAGCTGAACTGGCTATTTGGTTCATGTTCTCCAAAAAATCATTCTATTAAATTCTGTGAAAACTGGCTCAATTCTTGGTAAGTGTGTTCAGGGATGCGTAAGGTTATTAGTGCTTTTGGCGAGGGTAGAGGAAGTTCAAAAAGTAGTATTTGTACAATATTTAAAGGTATCCAACGAAAGGTATTGCGTGATCACAGAAATTGATTGTAACAAAAGTCGACTATTTTACAAGAATTGCATTAATAAACGGCAGAATTTGTCTTCTTTGTACAGAATATTCTGACTGATCCCTGTTCACGCCATTTTCTTCAAGGGCTGTGGGGGAGAGCACAGAGTATACTTTTGTTCACTTTTTAAAGATTAACTTTACTTAAGGAGTTCACTGACTATACCCCCACTTGCGTATCCCTGACATAAAACTTTATTAATACTATTATACTATAATAATTATAGTATAATACTGTACTTGATTTGCAAATTATTTCTGTGTTTGAAAGAATCATTCATTCGTTTAATTTGTGAAAACTAATTCTAAAATTAGAAAAATTCAATTTAATTTCCAAAACCAATATTCAAATTGAAAATATCAATAAAACTCAACAAAAATTATCTGAATTTATAGAACAATAAGAAAAAGACATTTAAAGCCTTTAACTTATACTAAAAACTCATTGACAACTTGTTTGAACCAATACTAACCAGAATTGGATTTTTCACCAAAACTATCATCAAATTCTATATTTAAATAATTTCGCAAATCTTATGATCTCTAATGTCAACAAAATTTCATAGTTATGTTGAAATATCAAAACATTGAAAAACAAAGCACATGAAGAGATGAATCCATAGTACAAAGAACTCTCGAGTTAAGGAATAAGGCAGGGATGCAGGTCTGAACTGGCGATAAACTTACCAGTTTGAATTGTTACAACTGCTACATTGTAGAGATTGTTAAGATTAAAAGTACATGTCCCAATTAATGCTTCGAAAAAATCAAAATAATCGAGAAATGCGATTAAAATAAAATATACTTTAGGAAGAGGACTGGGTTATTGCAAAATAGTCTATATAATATATTTATTCCATTTCATAGTATTTCATTATAATTTGTTAAATTCTGGAATTTATAAAAACATTTTCGGTAAAAGCTTTAGGAATTTAGCAAAATAGGGAAAGGGTAGTATATCGCACCTTAGCTGAACTCCTTTCCCCGTCACCGGTTAAACGATATATAATTAACGGATAAATTGTTTGCAATTCAAGTCTATCCGTTACACAAAAATTATCTCTTTTTTCTTACTATTAAGAGGTCTTTAGACTATGGAATGTCTCCTTTTGTCTCCTCAGACAACCAATTGAGTGCTTTTCAACATAAATGCGATAAAGTTTTGTCCAATTCTAATGAAATGAAGCGATTTTCATAACTAAACTAATAAAATATTATTCAGAAGTGATAACTAAAGGGGGAAATTAGCACAAAATAACCCGATCCCAGAAAATTTTGGAAATGCCCCTGACTATGTCTGAGGCAGAATTGGCATTTTAACCTCAGTTAAACTGCAAACACTTGATTAAAAACTACCACTCTTTTTAGAAAACGTACCACTTTTAGATGCTTTTCCAAAAGATTTTGAGACAAACCCCTATTCCCCGGCCGACCTGGTTATCCCTGGATTTAGAATCTCCTGATTTTGTGTAAATCAGATTCGAACTAGAATTATAGGAAAAGGTGGAAAAGTGGTCTAATATTAATCAATTTGTTTATTTCAGTGAATACTATTTCAGGACTCTGTCCTCTCATCTTAAACACAGATTTAGGGGTAAATAAAATAAAACCTTTAATTATATTTCAATATTTGAATTCATAAAAACATAGAATCCATTGAAGAATTGTATGACAAATGACATCATTTTAGCCATAATATGGACTTACGTTACTTTTCTCAATAAATTGTTTTAATATAAAAAAATCCATAAAAAATATTTCAGTAATAAAACACTAATTTATTATTAATTTCAATATTTATGTAAAACTTATGTAAATTATTGAATCAAAAGTGGTGTAAATAACAGAATATATAATGAAATTCGAGACCAAAGACAACTGTAATAATAGACTGTATTATGAAATTTATATTTAAGTTTAATTCTATAGTTCATTGACTCGAATAAACATTTTTAATAAGTTTGAAAAAAAAACGTTATAAAAGTTTTATTTGAAGAACAGAAAAAACTCGGAAAACAATAGTTTGGATGAGTTGAACAACAGGTTTGCATAACTGGTTCGTAGAATCAAATAATACAACACAAAAACAATGGATTGTCTGGACATAACGTATGGGAAGAGATAGAGAAGTAGCCAAAACACACACTACGCCACCACATCTTTGAGCTCTTCGGGAAGCGTAGCCTTCGGGTGTTTATTCATGAAATGCTGTTTATAGGTTTTGGGGTCAGGCATTTGGGACTACCGGTGCGTCGGATATTAGATAATTGCAATGCAATTAACGAAAAGAGAGAAATAAAAATAGTGTTAATTAAGAATTAAATCAACAAAATGTCATTCAAATGAGTCTCACTTTGCAGACCACGCACTGGTGCAGGAGTGCTGCGGCCGCCGCCTTCTTCTGGTCGTGTCCCTCCTGTCTCTTGGCGTCCTGTGCTCTTTTGGCCGCCTTCTGCTGCGACTGTATCTTCTGCTGTCCTCTGGCCATCACTTCTTTGCCTTAATATAAATTCATTTCATATTTTTTTGGCATTTTTTAAGACTTTTTTGTTGAAAAGAAATAATTTTTGTTAAAATTCATATTTTTGTGATAAAAATTGTCGTTTAGTAAACATTTGTTTCACTAAAGGATTTACTCTCAAATCACAAATTCATTGATTATATTTTCAAATAATTTAATTAATTTATTAAATATTTAATTAATATTTCATACCTTTAGTGCAATTAATGCGAAACTAAACCCAAAAATGTCTAACAATTAGTTAAATAAAACGTTTCACTCGTTGTTCACTGTTTTCAGTCGTTTTTTACTCAACTGTTGGCTAATATCCGACGCTTTGGTTCTGAGAATGACTTCAATAGAAACGTTCAAATATATAGTTAACCATAAAATTCTGCACAACTTTTTTTGAAACCCTTTTGAAGTTTTTTTTAATGCTTTGATTAAAATCAGAATAATTTATTTAATTAAATAAATTTAATAAAAAAATGAATTTATATTCCATTAATACTATAATTAATAAATTGAATCATTTTTATTGTAAATGCTATTAATTATAGTCCGAATCACTGTTTTCTGAACAATTCAAACAATTTAGAGCAAACAGTGACAAAAACATAACACCAATACTGTATATCATGTGTTAAACTTTATCCACCAAACTTATTCCCGTACTATAATTTCAATATTTTTATAATAAGAAAGGAGATTGCTAATAGATTTCAATAAAATAGGTAACGATCTTTAGGATTAAGCTTTCATAATAGGAAATACTATTGAAGAACCTTCTACTACTAGGAAAAAATTTTCGCCCACTAGTGCCAAGAAAAATTTTATTGCTTAAAATAACAAGCATAAAAAGATCTTCAAATTAAAATATGTCTCGATTTGTGCCTCGTTGTGCAGCATATAAAAAAAGAAGGTCAAAGTTCAAAATATATCTTGGACATAGCGGGTCTATGTTGGAAAATTCTTTCAAATTCGGATTCAGCATGCTAAAATTAGTCAAGATAGAACTTTTTTATAAAATTGTTACTAAAGAAGATTTAAACAAATTTATTAAATCTTAAAAATGTCTAATATTACTAAAATGACCATCTTTGAAAAGGTGGGTGGGAATAGATCATGAAAACAAATGGAATTCAGTTAATTTTCATTTCTATATAGAATTTGAATATAAAAAAACAAAAATATCGAGTACCACAGGAGGAGTATGGTAAAAATAGAATTTGGTCATGGGGGATTTTGCAAAATCTCAAACCCAGGGGGTGTTTAAGCCATACCTCCCTTTGGCTACCCCTCATTGAGAATCAATTAAAAATCACTATTTGTGAAGAATTTTTGAATCAATTTTGCAAAGACCTATTAGTAAGGCATTGAAAAAAGGCATTTATCAACCCCTTTATCGTTGCCTAAATAGGCATGAAAAAGTAATCAAATAGTCGCTTAAATAGAATTCAAATTTCAATAAGGCACTTGTCAAATTCTAAAACGATTTAATTCAAATTTCGAAGAATTCTGCAATAAATCAATATATTTTAACAAAATTATGATGAATTGTATAAGAATTTAGGAAAATATGACAAAAATTACCAAGAATAGTGGGGTTTTCACAGAATTTACACAGAATTTTCCGAATGCGATGCCTTTGGCGCCGTTTCAAGAAAATTGCTATTGGGAATACCTCGAAGAGAGTATATAGGAGTACCCGGCCAAAATGCCAGTGGATGTACTGTATATCGGACTGTAGCCACCATTGCGACCAAAACGCTATGGTGTATTCATGCCTGAAACCTTATTGAGCATCTTGTAAAAATGTACTAGTTCAAAAGAATAACTAATTCTGCAAGAATTCACTAGATTTTAGCAAAATTATTATGAATTGTATAAGAATTTAGCTAAAAATTAACAAGAATTTGACAAAATTCTGGTTTATTCACACTATATTCCTGATGTGCCTTTGCCGCCGTATCATGAAATTCTCTGTATGATATACTTCGCGGAGAGCCTATAGGAAAACCTGGAAAAAACGTTTGGGAGGGTATTCCGGGCGCTGGCAGATGTTGCTAGAATTAACATGAAAAGTTTAAAAGGATAATTGTGTATACCTAACCAGAGCAAAACTAAAACAGAGTATTCAAAAATGAGTATAGTTTGTGTTTTAACCAGATTGTATACAATTTATAATACAAACAATTTGTTACTGTTTTAGTTATTTTTTCAGATATATTTAGTCTATTCTTTCAAATATTAATAAATAGATTTAAATAATTATTTTTGAAAAATAATCTCAATATTGATAAATAGTTGAGAGAATAAAAATAAAGAGCAATTTTACTTTATATGAATTTTATTCTCTCAAATTTCAACTATTTATCAATATTGAGATTAATTTGCAAAAATAATTATTTAAATCTATTTAATAAAGTTTGAAAATTTAGAGAAAATAATATCTATAAAGAAGCCTTTAATTGCACACACAGAAAAATTATTATGTGTTGTTTTTGATGCCTGTAAGTCAATTTTAAGAATAAGTCTTGATTTACTTTAAGCACAATTGGATATTTTTCAGACTTTAGTATTGTAGTCAATTATCCAATTGTGCTCAAAGTAAGTCAAAACTATAAATTCAAAAATCCAGCTTATGTTGAGTTCTTACGCTCTTCAATCAGATATCTCAAGACAATAGCTTGTAACTAATATTTTCTTGATTTAATCCCTTAATTATTTCTTATAGTAATATATATTTAAAATACTAAACTTATTACTGCAC
>JAQFXN010003805.1:0-10478 GCA_034693365.1 Liacarus xylariae | reverse complement strand
GAAATCATTTTCGTTGAACTCATTTTCGATGAAGTTATTTTCGATGATATGATTTCGATGAAATCATTTTCGATGAAGTTATTTTCGATGAACAGAGGGTAACCTATATTTCTTGCATACCATTTATCTTTTCTTCAAAGAATTTTTTACTTCTAGCTTTGCAGAAGTATAAAGCAATAAGGCTGTATTAGAGATAGCATGGTGAACAAGTACCTGTTTTGAAGAGATATTAGGCAACAGTATATCCTGTGAATTTTTACCTAATTACCAACGTACAATACCCTAATTATTGAATTTAAATAACCAGGCATAGCAATCTACATAGACACATTAGAAAACATTGGAGTAAAATAATCTAATAAAAGTACAAGAATAATTTTATATCAAGTTCAATATAAAAACACAGATTGCATGCATTAGAAGTTATTTTTCAGAAAAACAAATAGATTTTTAAAAAAATCAATTCAAAATTTATTCTTTCGAATTAAACTAAACTACAAACAACGCTTAAACACATAATTTTCATAAGAAAATTTACATCAAAGACATTTCTGAGTTAAAATTTATTTATTTCTGTATAAAGTTGTATATAAAATACTTTGATATTTGATTTACTGAATTGTATAAAAAAAATATGTATACAATGTTTCAACAATTCTTTCATATTAATACAAATCTATTCACCATTCATTGAATGAACCGGTTTATAAAAATAGTAACAAATGTTTTTCTATCCAAATGGACGGCACTTTTGATCTATTGCTTTGAGAAAGTTATAGTTCTGAAAAATAACAGATTGCCACTGGATTTTCTGTAGTGTTTTTTTTTTGGTTGATTTTCACCTACAAAAGTTATGAGCTAGAAAAACAAAAATGCCCAATTAGATATATTTATTCAATTACCCCCTTTATTTTGGGATATTTGAATAAAATCAAATGAATTGGGGAAATTTATTTTTCTTGGTTATGAGCATAAAAATTGAAGATTTATAGGCTTACACTTTATTCATTGAGATTAGTTATCTATTCAGACAAATTTTTAATATCATTTATCATATAACATTTTTAATTTCATATTGTTAAATTCTAAGTTGAGCACATATTGTTTTCTTTATTAGCAATGCTCCATTTAATGAGGCAAATCCCATGATTTATACTTGTTATTGTTTTTTCTTCAGGCGAACATTTACATTTTTACCCATTAATTTTGTTACATACACTTACAGTATTCAGAGTATAAAAGGAGGCAAAATATTTAATATGAAATATTTAAGATGCTGTTTAATGTTTAAGCCTTTCCCATTAAATGCATATAAACTATGTAATCTACAGCAAATAATTTATTTTGTATTTTATTTTTGTTCAAAACATTTAAATAATTCTTTGATTTCAATATAAACCTGAACTCAATTTTGCTCCTTACATGCTAAAAGAATAGACCGAGAATTTTTATTCCTAGATACGTTTTTACTTGATTACTAAAACTACAGCAGGACAATGATTTAAATATGTTTGAATTCAATTATAAACTAATTATTTAATATTTATTGTAGAAATTGATAGCGAATTCTGAAACTAATGAACTGAAGACAAATCAAGTTGGCAACACTAGACTTAACAAAAGGGCCAGTTTTATGCCGTCGAGGGGCAAAAAAGAGGAGCTGACAGAGTATGTGAGCAGCGCTAGTGATGAGAGCGCAGATAAAAGAGCTTCGGCTGGTTTTCTACCGATGAGAGGCCGAAAGGACTATTATAATTATCAGCCACAGGGCTGGTATGTCAACCCTAATGAATACTACGAGACTGTCGACGAGAAGAGGGCCGGCTTTATGCCTATGAGGGGCAGAAAGAATGGCTACGATGGAAGTGATTCAATGGGACAGATAGACGATGTCTACACATCAGAGTTGGACGCAATCAAGAGAATGGCGTCGTTTATGCCTATGAGAGGCAGGAAAGACGACCCCAGAGTGGATCAGACATACGGACAATCGTATGGTCAAAATGTCTACACTTCGTCCAACTCTTATAATCCAAGGTTTGCACTGATTTCTAATCACAATAATTAAAGCGACTTAACATCAAATACACTAAAAATGTATTTTGAGAATCACATAATATTTCTAAATCGATAATCAAATTAATAGTGCAAAAGAAGCCTAATTAGCATGCTCAATTATTATCGAATTAAATTCATGTCCGTAATTGTCAGTTGAGTTTCTGAAAATATGCTAATTATGTTTTTAAAGTCATAACAATATTAATAATAATGGATAAGATTATAGTATTTGAGGGAATTATAAAATACTGTATTTAATAGTTGAATGAATTGGTCTTTTGTTATATTTTAAGTACATTTTATTTCTTTTATATAAATTAATTGTTTTCACTCCATAATTGCATATTTAGATCACTAATTATGAAAATTTCCTGAAGTTTAGTTCCGATACTATAATTATTCATATATTTTATATAATTAAGGATAGGCAAGGAGAAAAGTTACCAAGATGATTTATTATCTAGAAATACTACATTTCCTAAAAATCAGTATTAAATAGAATCTCAAATAAGTTATTCATTTTTCAATTGTTTTCCTAAATTTAAAATAAGTTTGTTATCATTTAAATAGCAAGCTAACAATATCAACTAAATATTTTAGAACCACTTTCTTTTATTTATCCAGTCATAAGGAATTTTTCTTGGTATTCAATATATAAAATTCAAGAAACTCTAATTATAAATATGTAAATCAGAGATGTCGAAGGGAATCAAACCCGGAATATCCACCAAACCAAGAATGTTTGTTAATAGAAATCATGTGAAATTAGTTCTTCTTATGGATAAAGTGGCACTAGTTTTACGAGAAAAAGTCATATTTCCTTAAAAATTGACAAAATTCTTTACAGAATGAATGGTCAAATAGTGTCACAAAATTCTGTGAACTTCTAAGAAAATTCTATAATTTCACAATAATCCTCCTAAACCTCCATAAACGTCGAAATAAAGACCGAATAACTCCTCGTTGAACATACCCAAGGCTCTCGCCGGATATAGCACTCCTCCCTGAAGGTTTTGACCTTCCGCATCCCGGTGTGAATCCTAAGTGAATACTCGTGCTGAGCTCTCTCAACACTCAAATGCCACTTGACATACAAACAATATTGATGTATAGATAATATGCTCTTTAATTAAAAATATTTATTAGAGAATAAGAAAAGAGAATTTTCTGTTGGGAGTCGTAATTCATTTGAGTTACCATTTTTTCTATAACTTTATATTTTGCATTCATTTCTGTATTAACTTATATTATAATAAGTTATCGATAAGAGCTTATCTCATGAGATGTCTCGGAAAAAAATAAGAAAAATAAATGATAGAAGAGTTGATTTAATGGCTAATAATTTAATTTATTTGTTGCTCTCATATCTCCATATCTTATGTCTAACTTTTTTTTCTTTTGTTTTGTTTCACAGTATACAGAGTATGGAAAGGCCTAATTGGATGGAAGGCGAACATAGTATAAATAGCAATATTAATAGAAATGGTGGTTATGGTGGACCAGAACTGGAGAAGAAGGCCAATGCGTTCTTTGGCTCCAGGGGTAAAAGATCTGTCAACCGAATGGCGACAATCACTGCTAATAAAAGAGCTGCAGTTTTGGCTAATAATGAGCACAAATATAATGAGAACTTTTTCGCCACCAGAGGATAGTAATCATGTTTGGGATAGCGTCTGCAATATATCACCACTAGAACTACCGATACTTCTTTCTATTCATTTAATACTATATAAATATTCATTATTTTTTATTCAACTAAATCTTGTTTTCTTCTTCTTCTTCTTCTTCTGTCTTATTATCTCTCTTTATATTTCTTCCTAACATAACATTTCTCCTATTCATTCTAGAAAATGAGTAAATATTGCACAAGTATTTTGACAATGTTTTTGTTAATTAAATATTATATATTTAGTATATAGTAATCTAAAGATTATAATAAAGTATGTGTTAAAATTTTTTAATTGCCTATTTGAATCAGGATAGTTGATTAGAATTTATTTTTGGCCCGTTATAAGTTATATTGGTGAATTTAAGCATCCGAGTTTTCATTGTATGAAAACAGTAAGTCTCTATATTTGGTACAATTTTTATTGTATTAGACTGGCGTAACCCAAAAAGGGTCGGGGAATTTTCTGTAAATCCCATTATTATCTTAATAGAAAGATTTTAAAACTAATTTTAAGCATTAAAACCGATTTTGTGGTTTAAACTAACTGATTTGGTTAAATAACCTAGTATCATCTTTACTTAAAATTATAAATTAAATCACTTTGTTTTTAGAAAATTGGACCTTGATACAATATCACGGATGCTGAGCAAATTATCTTCATCTAGTATTCACCTAAGCATATAAATTATGTTTTCAATCAACTTGGTCGAATCTGTATAAACAATAATACTTATTATTATTCTTTGTATTATTCTTATATTAATGTTTAATAAGTAGTCGCATTAGCTATAGTTAGTAGGAATTTATTGATTTCTTTCTCATATCATTGTTGTCTTACGATTATTTTTATCATTTATATTAATTTGTGAGCAATGGGAAGAGGTAGGGCTCGAGAAAATGAAACTATTATATGATAATAATATTCAACGGTTCTCTTAGGGTCCACTGCTTTGTGCTGAATGAGTAAACATGACTTCCCATATAAGTTTCATCTGATTTGGTCTCAGAAACAGGGGATTAAATGAATTTTTGAAACAAGAGGTTTTACTTATTCTTCTAGGTATTTTTCAAAATGTTAACCTTTTCCCTAGAAATGTGTAAAACTCTACCAGAATTAATTTAAATCAATTGGAAAATTTGACCAATTTAATATATTTACTTTGAGTAATAGTTGATTGAAAATTATTTGCAACCTATCCTCAGTGGACCCGAAGAGGATTCTATTGATAGTATTTGTGTTTATGAATTTGAAAATTTAATTACAGATAATAATTTATAGTTTAATTTTCTTAATAAATAGTTCAAAAATGATAATCTATCTTGATTAAAATAGTTTGAAATCATCAGTACATGCAATCAAAATTAGACTTAAGTTTTTAAGATATAATAAGAAGAAAGGTTTAATTCAGTAAAATTATTTTGATTATTTGATTGACAGATGTATCATGTTGAATTAAAATATGTGTGATGTTGTGTTCAGACAAGAAATAAATTCCATTATGAACTTTTTAATCATAGCATTATTTTTAAATAGAGTTTGTCCATTAATACCATTATAAAACAATGAATTGATTCAATAGTTGATCATGGAATTTTTTTAAAGCCTGTACAATATGTAAAATTATGGTAAAGTTATCCAACAACTTAAATTGTTTTAACGTATTCTATTTTTCTATTCAACATGACTAATTTAGGCTTTAGACTAATTTGAATAGGTAAATTAGAATTCGTTTATAAATCTAAGTGGTGAAATAACTTTGCCCTATCTTTAGTTATAGCTTTTGAGTTTCTCTCCCAGACATTAAACTTTATTATTTCAGGTATATTTTTACAATCATGTTGATTTTTCTATTTGATAATAAAATAATGTGACAGTAATATAACTCAATATATGAATTCCTATATTAATTATTATAATCAATACAACAAAATGTTGTTAAATTTTACGGTAATTTGAGTTTTTAACTAATCTCAATAATCGATACATAATTCGTATTTAATTAGATATTATTTTGTAAATTTTTTTTTATCTGTTATTATAATTAAATATTCTAAAGAAAAAAACAAAAAATAACAAAAAAAATCAATAATTGTTTTTCCATTGATATTGTAGTTTATGATTAAGAATTGTTGGATTTCTTCTAATAATCAATAATTTAGAGGAAAAACGAGAATATTCTGTATATAATTTCTTATAGAATTTATCGATTTTTTTATTTTGTTTTAAATATTATAAAATATGTGTATTTGAAGAAAAAAAATTATTTAAAATTCTTATGAAAAAAAAATTCTGACATTAGATATGATAAGAATATACAGAATTATATTATACTTAATTTAATTGCTTTTCTGTTATTAAAAGAAATATAATATTTTAAACTTGCATTAAATCATTATAAAAATTATCTAAAATACCAGAAACAAAATTATTGTGAATAAAATTTTTGAAATATAAAAACAAATTATTTGTAAATAGTGTCAGACAAAAAAAAATTAATTTTCTAAAACATTAATTCAAAATTAACGCCATTATTTTTGTTTTAGTAATTATATATAGTTGTCTTTGTTAAATTAAAATTGTAAATGTTACAGTAAAACATTTTTTGCAAATTTTCTGATTAAAAATTTCAGTTAAATAAGAAAATGAGCATGTTTAAAATTTTATTTCTAAATATTTAAGCTCTATTATTATTGATGAAAATGCTCCTTGCTGATTCCTTGGTGAAGGAATAAATTGATAATGATAAGAATGATTTTCAATACACCCCTGGTAAAAATATAAGTTATTATTATTACGGTCTTGTTATATTTATGTTTTGACTCATTTTGATTTGTGGTTTTATATTTAACTAATCTTTGAACGATAGCCAAATATTAATTTGAATGAAAACTTAGTCATTCGTAGGTAAATATATCAAATTTTTTTATTTCTAATTATTTAATATTAAAATTAAGCTTTTGGTCAAAGATTAATCAAACTAAAAAAACACAAAGTAAATGAGAAAAATAAATCATTCTCTATCCAAAATAAAAATGTTTTAACTACTGTATATATCATTGTGTATACATTATAGTGAGATTTGGTTATGTCTAAAAAAAATAATTGAAAATAAATCTCTTGTCAAAAAAGTAGAAATTAATGAGTCGTAGAATTATTTTTATTATAATTCTTCATAGAAATGATTATTATAGGGAAAAAATTGTCAGTTTTTTATTTATATTTTGATTTTCATAAATTGTTTTTTATATTAAAATAATTTATTAACTCTTTTGGTTTATGTGAAACATTTAATCAAAATTTTAGATATAAAGTTATAAAAAAATCCAGTTTCTAAAAAAATTATTGATTTCTGTAAGATTGGCATGGATAATCCAAGCCCAACTAATAATTCTCTATAATAGGGTGCTTTTAGAAGATAGTTTAAAAATAATAACAATCTTTGATTTAATTTCACAAGATATATTTTTTAAAAATATGAAAATTAGGGATGGACAGTGAACTCAAAGTTGGAGGGAGAATAGGTACTGATAAGCTCCTCACAGTCACAGAGAGTATAGAGTGGTGTATTTTTCAATCTTTAAATTATTGAAGAATTTGACTAAAAATAGAGTGTTTTAACAAAATTTCGACCAATTCTGCAAGAATTTAACATAATTTGACGTATTTCTCTTATTTGTTAAAGAATTTAGACAGAATTTTATAGAATATTTTAAAATTTCTAAGTGGAGAGTATCTTAAAATTTCTCGTTTTTTCTTCATCACAGGGGGGAGGAGGGAGGGTAGGTGAATGAAAAGGGTTCTGAATAATATTTTATTCATGAACAAAAAAAAAATCAAAAATAAATTCTACAATAAGTAGTTATCAACTTATCATTTATATTACAAAATTGAATAGAAGATAGTAGTAATATCAAGTATATTTATCATTAGATAAATTTCAGCAATGACTTATTTTCTTGATGTTAACTTGCTATAATTTGTTTTGACTAAAAAACAAATGCAATCAGAGCTGGTTTAGTATTTGTTCTATTACAGAAGTGTGATTGTAAAGAGGGGAGGGAGGCGTCCTTGAATATCTCCTTGTGGTTTTAGTCGAATACTCCTATAGCAGGGATGTCCAGACTAGAAAAAGTCAGGCTATATCTTGATTTTTCTTCCATTTGTTTTAGGTTTTCTTTAATTTGTACTCAAATTTTTGGTGAATCTATCCATAGATGTAATGCCAAATGAATATTACCGGTATTTGAAATTCTGTCTGAATTCTGTGAAAAAATACAAGAATTTTGTTAAATTATTTAGAATTCATCAAAATCTATGTCAATTTTAAATAGATTCTTCAAGAATTTGACCATTACCAAATACCATTATTTGTGCCCGTTTGTCCAAAACTTGGCAAATTTGTGACGTCACAGCCTGTATACACGATTGACATTTTGACAACACCACTACCCCCACCCTTGAGATTTTGACCTGTGCCAATCGATTAGTGGTTGTATAATTGAATGTTAGATTGTTATCGTTTAAGATGGTCTGCTAAAATATCTGATGTGGTTTAACTGCATTATTTCAAAATCAGAGGGAGTAGGCAGGGTAAATTATTTAAAAATATCATGCTTATTTTATGCTTTAAAAGCATTTTGTGCGCAAAAATTTCAAATATAAAATATACTAATAATTTGTTTTAATTTTTAATCAAATTAAGCTTTTGGTCTGAAATAATAAATTATATGCTTTTAGTCATAAAATTGTTTATTTATCTATATTTTACACAATTTATTCAAACAATTATAACAAAATTACAATTAAAAAAAACAAAACTTTCACTAATTTTCACTATTTATCCACTAATGGCCCACAATTACACTCTTTTCTCAATTCAATAAATGGTTTTATGTATTGAAACAAATACAACAGCTTTTGTTCAGTAATCGGATGTTTTATGAAAAAGTCTTGACTTTTATAATCAAAATAATTAAGAAATTTCTTTTCAGACTTCACTGATTCAACACTTGCTTCACTCAAATGTCTGTGTTTTTTACAGAATTCCCGACCCTTCCTAAAATCAAAACAGGAACGAGTCAACAGTTGCAGAGCTATCCTATCGGCCTCCTCTTCCAGTTCATCATTGAAGGCACAGAATTCCAGTCGGTTTCTGACAAACTGTTTGATCTTCTCTTCGACGAATAGTTCAAATTTTTCTGTTAGAAAAATTTTTGGCGCAGTCGACGTCATTATCCACCACTGGGGCAACACTGTTAGCAACGGCCACATTAATATCGATGCATAGGTTGTCTATTAGACGATTAAACAAATTATAGATATTTTTAATTCAAGTGTTTCAATGAATTTTAGTTAAATTTTTATAAACACTTGAATTTATGTTATCAATGATCATAAGTTATATTAGGACTATATTAGGCTTCTCTCCCTCTCCTCTCTCTCTCTCTCTCTCTCACACACACACACACTCCGTCTCTCTCTCTTATAAATACCGGTTCTCTCCTGTGGTCTAACATAACGTGTGCCAACTCATGGGCCAAAATATACGCCAATTCGTCCTCAGTTTGACATAAGTCTAATAACTTTTTAAACACAAATATATTTTGAGACTTTTTGAGCACAATTACGTCACAGTACTGGTCATTGTCAATGACCGCTGGAGTCCAAATGCCGTCTCCAATCAAATCCAGATCTGAATTACTGTTAATTAATCGCTCGATACAACTGTCCAGTCGATGGACACAGGGATCGCTCGCCTTAACGAATGTATTATTATTCATATTCTCCAGAAATATGTCTCTAAACGAGTCCTCTTCTATTTCAGTCAATAAATCTGATTGAAAAGGACAACAAAATCAATAAACAATTGTTTAAAACTACCGGTAATTAAACAAAAACAAAAAAAGAAAATTATTTAAAATTTAAAAAAAAACAAAAAAAAAATTCAGCAAAAGTTAGCGAAAAAAAAGGATTAATTAATGAGAAATAAACTGATTTTTTCCTTTCAGTGAAAGTATTGTAAAATAAAAAATATAACTAATTGTGAATTAAGTCTGCAATCGAGTGGTCAGACCTCGAGGTATGGAATATACAAGAGTCCGGCCAGTGATTGGGTTGACATCCCAGTGCCCGATTGTATAGGCGAGGTATATAGCACTTGCAAAGCCCAAAGGGTATAACAGATATGAGACTAAATGGGATAAATAGGTATTTGTCCGACGCTCTGGCGGTGTCTTCCGATACCATTGTATTAGTTCACTAAAAACGGGTACAAAATTACAGTGAAATGTATGCACAAAAAAAACAATTGACAGAAAATGGTTTATCAAATACTTTGGTTTTTTGAGGATTAGCTCCAAAACGGGATTTCGTTTCCGTATTTTCTCCGAAATAATCTCCAAATTCTGTTGCTTTGCGTCAATTAATTCGGGTTTCGACTCGTTTTTAATCATTGAATTCATGTCTTTATTATTATTATTATTGCTTTTAATTGTTTTGTCACACAATTTACGTCTAATTGAAATACAATTTCCGCTGAATTTATTAATAATCAAATAATTTTTACAATTGATTGAATTGAAAGACCGGTTAATTAGAAATAAATATTTAGTTTTAATAAACAATTTTTTTGTTGATATCATTGAATACATCATTAAATTTGTTTTGTTTTGTCTGTTGTGTTGTTTACAATTATATTCTGAGTTAATAATCAATAATAATATAGTCTTTTATTAATTACAAAAAAAACAT
>JAQFXN010003804.1:0-10479 GCA_034693365.1 Liacarus xylariae | reverse complement strand
AATTCTCTAACAAAAATCATAACACCTGTTTTCTTATTAGCTAATTTCTAAGAAAAACACAACTCATGTGACTCCTTATCTCAAAATTTCCTAACAAAATCGTATGATCTGTTTTCTTATAACCTAATTAATGGTAAAAAACTAAGGAATGTGATACCTTATCTCATAATTTCTAAAAATAATCATAAAACCACCTATCTTATCAGCATTTCTTGGAAAAACACAAGTGATACGACAACTTATCTGATTATTTTCTAATAAAAAGCTTAACACCTGTTCCCTTATCAACTAATTTACAGTAAAAACACATAACATGATCTATTATTTAATATTTACTGACATTATGATGTGTCATGTGATCCCTTATTATATGATTTTCGGGTATATAAGTAGAAGTTTAGTCACTAATATTTAATAGTGCTTTCATTTATGAAACATTATACCTCTAAATTCATATAATTTTTCTGTTATGTTAAAACTTATTATATTTAATCATATTTAATTTAAATTGTGATAAAATTAGTTAATTAGTTTAATTATTACAATAGAATTTATATTAATTTTTGAAAAAATGTCTAAACGTGCTTATGTTTCAGAGTCTGAAGAAGTTAATAGGCTTAAACTCTTGAGTAAGTTAATAAAAATTGTGTCTTATATGAATTTTATTAATTATTACTCAATTTTAAATGCGGCAGAATTTTATCCTCAACATTAGATGAAACAACGAAAATCATGAAATAAATGGTAATTTAAATAGTATAAAATCGTTATATTTAAATATTTTAATTATATTATATAATTACAAATGATTTCTATAAGTAGAATAAACTATTTAATAATTCTAATACTAAACCAGAGTTTCAAACGGTGTTTCAGCCAGAGATACTCGAAACGAATTATGTTTCAGACCATAAACAATACGGTGGCCAGGGCGCGGCCTCTGCAGATAATACACATATTAATTATTTAAACAAATTACTTAAAATATTTGATATAATTTATTAAAGATTTTCCGGTGTTCGAATCTGATGTGCTAAACTAGTCCACGCGAGCGTCTAATAGAATCGAAAGGACCGAATATTCAAAGACAATAGGCATAAAGCACAATATTGCTTTATTGAAGACTAAAGTGGATTTTTATTATGTAGAAGAAAGTATTAATTTATGACTCGCTATATATTAAATATTTATTTTTATTTAATTAATTTTATTGCAGCTCCTAAACCAATAATACAATTCAATCGAAAGAAGTTCATAGAACAACTTAACAAAGTTTTCATTCTAACGATAAACTATTTCTGAGCGGATTGTTTGATATCGGAGTCTATGTCACCATAAACAACTCAGGAAAAGGGTATTCAAAATCAAATAAGGCACAAGTTAATAAGCGTCAATCATCTAAAGATAAAAACTGCGTAATCACAATTAAAAACGAAGGTATGTGTACTTCTAATGAATATTTCTAATTATAATTATGATAACTTAAGTTTATTTTAGATAACAGATGTGGTTATAGGTCGATCTGTGTGGGATTACAATACTATAAACTAAATATCGCAACTGATCTTAAAAATAATAAAGATTTAAGAAAGTTTGTTCTAAACAGTGTTTGGCGTAAAGTTCGCAATAATTACGGGAATTGCAATCTTCAAAAAAATAAGACAAAACGACTTGCGAAGACATTGATCTGGATTTTAATAAACCATTTAAAAACGAAGATTTCGATAAAGTCCAAAATTATTTCGATCGAAATAACACAAATTATCAATTGGTTATTGTTTCTGCAAAAGATGTGAACACAATTCTATTCAAACGTCAAACTCAAGGCACTAATCAGATCTTCTTAAATTATATTGAAGAAAAAGAACATAACGGACACTACAATTTCATTAAGGATTTGAAGACTTATTGTAAAAATTCGAATCTATGTCAATGGTGCTTCATAGCACATAAATCACTCACACACCGTTACACTATAGGCTGTAAAGCATGCAAAGCGCCCATTGATTGTGAATTTATTTTATTAACAGAATGCAATATATGTAACCGCTCATTCAAAAACAACGAGTGTTATTATAATCACTTAATAAATCTCAACTGTGATATCGCTAAGAAGTGCACTATATGTATAAATTCAATCTCAAAAAACCTCACAAATGTGATGAATATTTCTGCACTAAATGTAATACAGGGTATAAGATACAACCGCACTACTGCTTTATGACTAATCCAAAATTAGATCGATTGGAGGCAGAAGATGCGAAAAACAGAATAATTGTTAGTTATGATATAAAGTCGATGCAGATTTTTAATAAAGTCTAATAATTACGAGCACATCCTCAATATTCTCATTGCAGGTAAGTTAACAATTTATATTATTCTCAACTTCATTTTAATAAAATAATTTTATTTAACAACAGAGGTCGCGTGTAATAAGTGTTGGAACTATAATCAAAATAGGATAAATAATTAGAATTGTAGTAAATGTGGTATAGATTATCACGAGTTCTATGGAATTGATTGTGTAAAAATATTCACTGAAGTTTTATACAAACATATCTCACCTAGAGCAACAAAACTTAAAACACTGGTTTATGTATTTGCACATTACGCCAAGGGTTATGACGGACATTTCATAATGGAAGACATATTCGATAAAAAATAAGCTGACATCGATGTTGTGATTAGTGGATTAAAAGTTCTTAAATAAGATGTCGCAAACGTTATATATTTGGATACACTTAGCTTTTTTATGCAACCCTTATCTCAATTGCCTAAGTCATTCGGCTTTGAAAAAGATATGGTTAAAGGATTTTTTCCACACATGTTTAATAAAGAGGAAAATCAAGAACACATTGGCATAATACCTGACTTAAAATATTTGGGCATCGATTATATGTCACCAAAATCAGCTCAAAAGTGTACTGAATGGTATAACCGCTTTAATGGTATCTATAGATTTCAAAAAAGAGTTGATGAAATACTGCCGAAACGATGTCAAGATTTTAATGTTGGCATTAATGACTTTTCGAAACTTATTTAAAACTGTGACAAAACATGACCCGATTGCTCGTAATGTCAACTTAGCGATTGTGACCTTAGAAACCTTCAAAACAGACTATCTCAAAGAAGACGAAATCGGTATAACAACTCTCAATGGATATATTAAAACTCGCAAAGCTTCGATGATATGGTTGGATATGCAACAAAAACTTATTGGAAAAGAAATCAAAAGAGAGATAAAATTAGGCCCTTATTATTCAGATGGATATGTCTACGAAGACAATCATGCTTTTGAGTTCTTTGGCTGCTATTGGCATGAATGTGATAAATGTTTTCCAGAAACTTCTACCACTCGTTCGGAAAAGCAAAATAAATTAAATAATAAGTCATTTGATGATGTATTGTCAGAAACAAATCAAAAGGTATGACAAATAATAATAATTTACTTGAAATTAAATTAATTTTTCTATTTTCAAATTGATTATTACAGATGAAGAGGTAGTAAATTGACACATATCTGGGAGTGTGATTATAAACAAAAAAGAGATGGCACCCCTTCAGAATGTCTTAACACAAAATCCGATTCAAATACATATTTCAATGAATGAATCAAACATTATTTGGCTATCGATAAATATGGTCACGTTAATATTCGAGACAGTTACTTTGGTGGCAGAACTAATAACTTGAAATTTAATATCGAATGCAGTGAAACCCAAAAGATTCGATATTTAGACATCTATATTCTTTACCCTTATGACTTGTCAAATTGCGATTATCCAGTCGGACACACGAAGGTAATTATTGATGACTTCAATAAATATATAAATAAATACTTTGGTTTCGTGAAATGTCGAGAACTTCCACCACATGACCTATATATTCCTGTATAACCAATGAGAGCAAACAAAAAGATATTGTTCCCACTATGTAACACATGTGCTCTAAGTGGTATGAAATGGAGTGCCATATAAGTGCCACATAGAAAAGTCTAACAATTAGTTGATAAACAATTAATTACCCTAACGTTATAGTAACCACATAGAGTCTAACAACTAACTGATAAACAATTAAAAGCCCTAACATTTTAGTACCCAAAGAGAAAAGACACTAACAATTAATTAATGAAAAATTAAAAACCCTAACATTTTACTGAAAAAAGAAAATATTCTGATATTATACCAGACAAAGGATAAAATATACTAACTTTATTATAAGATAAGAAAATTCTCTGAAATTATAACAAATAAATAGAATAAACACAAACTTTATAACAAATAAAGCAAAAAATACTCTTATTTTATATAAACCAAAAAGATAATATACTAAAATTATACCAACCAAAGAGATAATACATTGACTTTATATTAAATAAATGGGGAATACTCTGACATTATACTAACCGAATAGAATATGTTCTGACATTATACCAAATAGAGAGAAAATACAGTAACTGCATTACAACCAAAGAGAAAATACTCTAACATTTTACTAACCAAAGAAAATATGTCCTGACACTATACCAAATAGAGAGAAAATACAATAACTGCATTACAACCAAAGAGAAAATACTCTAACATTATACTAAATAAACGGAAAATACATTAGCTTTATAAGAAATAAAGAGAAAAGACTTAACTTTATAATAAATAAGTCCTATCCTATACTGCAAATAACCATTATTTATTCCTAACATAAGCTATAAATAAGTCATATATTGTACTATCTTACACAGTTAATAAGCCCTATTTAGTCCTATATTTACTATAGTATATCTGATAATTTGATGGTCATTGTTAACACTGCGCGATTAGATTTACAAAGTTTTGCTCATATTTTTAGGAATAGACATTACGTTTTCGGAAATTTTCTATTAAATAGATTATTGCATTGAATAAATATATAAGAAATTTATTATATTTATTCGCAAATATAAAGTATATATCAAAACGTTTTACATAAAAACAGTAATTATGGAAAAACAAACATAAATTAAATTTACAACAAATTGAATGTAAAACAAAACTAATAGTAAATTGTGAGGACTAGGGCTTAATTGGGCTGTAAAAACTCATTCCATATTCAGTAACTCTCTGACTGTAACTGATTGATATTTGGGACTCTTTTTCAACAGAGTGTTCAATGAGTTGCAATCATTAGTTCTGAATTTTCATATAATTGATTACTATTTAGTCCTATCTTATACAATGAATAAGCACTATTTAGTACTATGTTATAATACATATAAGCCTTAATTAGTATAGTGTTATCCTATGAATAATTCCTAATAAGTTGAATACGGAGAAAATATTCTGATATGATATTAAATAAAAGATAAAATATAATATCTTTATAATTAAAAAGAGAAAATACTCTGAAACTATACTAACCAAAGAGAATAAACACTAACAATTAGCTAATAGAAAGTCAATACACTAACATTATACCCAACAAAGTGAGTAAACTCAATCATTTTAATAATCATATGGACAATGTACTAACAAATAGCTGATAAACAAGTAAATACCCTATTATTTTACCTAACATAAAGAAAATACCCTTACATTATACCAAATAAAAGAGAATAACACTAATTTTATAATAAATAAGTCCTATCTTATTCAGTGAATAAGCACAATTTAGTCCTATCTTAAGCAATAAATAAGCACTATTAAGCTATTTATAAGTCCTATTTAGTCCTATCTTATACAGTGCATAAGGCCTATTAAGTCCTATGTTAAACTGTATATAAGTCCTGATTAGTATACTTTTGTCCTAAGAATAAGCCCTAATTAGTTAAATACAGAAAATATATTCTGATATTATACCAATCATAAGATGAAAACTCTAACAACTTAAAGACAAATATGTAATTATTCTAAGTTATTACATAAATTAACAGATAATTAGATAGTTATAAAATAAAATATATTTAATTAAATGATAAATTTCAATATAAGAAATCATTTTGTTTAAAAAGAAATTTATTCAAATAATTGTAATATATTTTTATAATTGATTCATAAATGATAAATACAGTAAAGTATAAAAGAATAACAATTTTTGAACTTATATCCGAATGGAACTGTTTGATAGATGGCAGTCTTAACTATTTTCGATTTTCGCTCAATGCCATATATTTTTTTTCATTCAGATGTGAAGATCATTTGGTCTTCTGTTAATTTGAATATTAATTGATTCAAATATATCTCTTTTTCTTTTTTTCGTCATAATAAGATTTAGCGAAATCGAAGATCAGATCAAATGTCAGTTCTTTAGATACATTGCTGTTAATGATTATCCCTTTTGATTTAATAAAAATCTTGTCAACTTCGCCATCATTTGCCACAACATAACCATAGTTCTTAGGACCACTGGAGGCAAACTTTGAAATATACGCATTTGGACCATAGTTTTTGGCTATTCGTCAGTCAAATCGCCCAAAAATTTGTCAATCTTTGGGACATAACATTCTGGGTGTCGATTATCGCAAAAGAATAATATTGAATCAGTATTTTTATAATGCAATCTTCCAGGAGATGATTTCTCTACTTTAAACATTTCAGTGAAAAGTTTTATTCTGGCATTTGTTGTAACCATTGATGCAATTGTGATATTTGTGTTTCCCGGTTTATTCAATTCATCATCAATTAACTTATAATTGATAATCAATGTGTCCAAATTAACCAAAATTTCTGCTTTGATTTCTATTGTCGGGTCTATGACGAGTTTCATATAATCGTCATATGTATAGCATATCTTTGTCGATCCCTGGTTAGGTCTTTAGCCTAATTTTCCTAAAATCTGTTGAGCATAAGCTTTGCTATGAATCGTAAGCCACTGTTTGTTAGTATTTTATCCTTATCCAGTAATATATCTACAATAATAAAAAACAGTTAGAAATAGAACAAAATATTATTAAAAAAATTACCTTCACATAGATTAAAGTCAACAATGAATGTATCTTTTTCGTCATCAGTGGTTATATATCTCGGAAAACCAGTCGCTTCTGTTTTAGTTTAAGCCAATTTTGTTATATTCTCTTAATATTTCTCCAGACATTTGCTCGTAATGTAATACTTCATATATTTTTGTAATTTGATAGCCATGTTCGACAGTTAACTGAAACTCTTGTGTTCACCAAGTAACGTATAATTGGCACTATATATGAAATGAAGATATTTTGTGTACTTATACTGAAATACGACGGGAAGAATCTTACCACACATCATACAGGAAAATAAACATTACTGGATGTAAATGCGAAGAAGTCATTGAAATTATTTTGAATTATTTCATTTAAAAATGTTCTAATCGGAACAAAAAGTTATCGAATTAAAAGCTCTGGCAATTCAACAAAGATAAATAAAGATATTGAATATGCAATGCAAGTGTTTCGACAAAATAAAACACTCAAAAAGACAAAATATATCGCTATTTAATTATAACAATCATTATATTTATAAACTGTTCTCATTATTGTATTATATTAATACTTATAACATTATTTATGGTAAGCTCAGTATAGCGCATGCGCAGGCACATAAACACAACGTAATTTATTTATGTCGTAGTTTACTATGATTTAACAGACGTAATTCATTAATTAACCAAAATGGATGCGCCCTATATTCTACTCTAACCCATGGGCAGAAATTTTTTTGATGTAATCAATGTTTGATGTAGATTTACCTGAATTAGATGTAGAAATTTATGAAATGTTCAAAAATAGCAGCGTGCTACAGCGCAATATTACGCATGGTGCAGACAAAATAACTCGTAATTTATGTATGATGTAGATTTACCTGATTTAACCGACGTAATTTATGAATTGTATCAAAATAGCAGCACACTATAATCCAGTATAGCCCATGCGCAGACAAAATAACTGGTCGTAATTTATGTATGGTGTAGTTTTACCTAATTTAACCGACTTAATTTAAGAATTGTACTAAAATAGATGCGCCCTACATTCCACTCTGACACATGCGCAGACAAACTAACTTACTGTAATTTATGTATCAAGTGGATTAATATGATTTAACCGACGTAATTCATGTATGTACCAACAAAGGCAGCTCACTATAACGCACTGTAGCGCATACGCAGACATATTAACGTTACGTAATTTATGGATGACGCAATTTTTGTCTATTTGCCAAAATGGATATCCACTGTAAGGCAACTGATGACGTAATGCCCCAAAAACATGCTCGCACTATATGGAAAATCATGACATAATTTATGAATGACCAATTTTACGACACCAAAAACACGATGTAATTTATGAAAGGTCTAAAACTGGCCTCGCCCTGTAAGGCGATGATGTCAGTGCCACGCCCCTTTTCTCTCGTCAAATCACAGAGCAGCGGCGCTAATGCTATATTACTACTAACATTAAAAGAAATATGTTTTATCCTGTGACTTAACTTTATTGCAAAATATAAATTAGATACATTTACAATTTAAGTTAATATTTTATTATAAAATTATTTAATTAATATCTTTAGAAAAATTATATTATATTCATATTTTACAATTCAACCTAGAACATTAGCACTCCGATTTTCTTATATATTGAGACTGTATTTGCATGTTGTTAATTATCAACATATTTCAAAATTTAAGCTAAGAACATAAAAATTGAAATTGAGTAAAATATCCTATAGTTAAATCTATGCAGTTCAGAATATGGCTTGTAGACTATAGAAATCATCAAATTCCTTGCGAAACAAGCAAGTCCTGCACTTTTGACAAGCATTTGAATCACAGCTATTATTATAAATAAATAATTTTTCGATTATAAAATATTTGAATTAATATTTACAATAATTATACTTGTAGAATTCTTGTATATAAGATTTATGTCATTTGTGATAGGATTCTTCAAGAATTCTTCAGAATGTAATATAAGAATGTAGATCATAATGAATTATAATCACGCAAAAGATTTTTAAGTTATTTAATAAACCAAAGCCTATTACCACCTGAAAAATGATAATTAAATCAACTTGATACCGAGATAAATTAGTACAGCTCCAGAAAATAACGAAATCTGTGAAATTTTGATTCATTGAATATTTATTTTTTTGTATACTTTATTCTGTGACCGAATTTTATTGCATTAAATACATTATATACAGATTTAAATCAATATTTAATAATGATTGTGTACTAATGTACCATGTGTAGTTGTACTGAATGTATTATATACTGTAATCAATTCATTCTATCTCCTGTCACTAATCTATCTTTTTATTTCAAAAATTCATTGCTTAAAATAGTATAATTTTTTTTATTAAAAATAAAATGTCTTTAAAAGTAATTAATTTAATTGCTTTTTCTCCTCTCCTCTCAATGTTATTAAAACCCAATTCACTTTTTCTAAAAAAAGACATTATAGAAAGAATTTATAAACAAATTCTACGTCATTCTCACATATGTTATGTTCTTCTCAATTATTACTGTTTTTGCCTTTCGTTCAGTCAATTTCTACAAAAAAAACTTTTACTATCAAAATGTAATACTATTTGAAAATATAAAATATTACAATAAATGAATTAAACCGAAAGTTGGCCTACAATATGATTAAATTTAAAAGAAATATGCTTTATCCTGTGACTAAACTTCACGCACCGAATAAATTAGATACTGATTTAAATTAATATTAAATAATGATTATGCACAAATGTTCCATGTGTAATTGTACTGAATGTATTATATACTGTTATAAATCATTCTATTAAAAAATTTACAAAAATGATGACAATAATTTTTTTCATAAACACATGCATGTTGGAAATGAATTTTCATTTTGTATTTTTTTCAAAATATATAAGATAATTTAAATTAGAAGCATATTATCTAATATTTAACATGTTCAAATCTCTAGCTATTGTTTTAATTGTTGATGCATTTGGTGATTTATTTAAATAATACATTTATATAAATATGATTCGTATTTATTGAAATATTTTTTCCAGTTTTAAGCTATTTTGCTCAAGCTGATGAGGGTCATCCAGCTGAATTAAATCCCAGCTTTCTTCGATCAAATCGTCAATTAGCTAGTTCATTTCATCGAATCAAACTCCTTTCAAAGCGTAAAGCTCCTGTATTTCCATTCCTTTGGGATGTGTCAACTCAGTTGAGGAATGCAGGCCTCAATTCCCCCTTGAGATGATTCCAGATCTTAACAGGAGTTTCAACCTAATAAATACTTAAAATAAACAATATTTCTATTTTATTATCGAATAAATATTAACATTTATTTTATAATTCTTTAAATTTTATTATTCTTTAAGAAAACGATTCTTTTCTAAAACAATACGAATTAATTAATTCTTTAACAAGAATGACCATTAATATATATAACTCCGCTTTCCCAGTAAAATATTTAATAGTTCTTAGACCTTGGTTCTAATATAATAGACTTATAATCAGATTCATTGTATTGGGGGCTCAAATCTTAAAGATTTC
>JAQFXN010003803.1:0-10479 GCA_034693365.1 Liacarus xylariae | reverse complement strand
TCGTCAAGGGGAGGCATAGCCTAAATACCTACTGAGTTTGAGATTTTGCAAAATACCCCCTCTCCCTTATTTATACGTTATTCCTTCCTGTGCATGTTTTATATTTTGAAATTTTGCATACCCCCTAGCATTTTAAGAAAATTTTCTTAATATACTCTCCTCTATACTCTCATGACTTGACCGACTTTGGCGACCCTTGTTATTGAAAAATATATTTGTACTAGAATTAATATATCCACCGATGCACTTAGTGTTCCCAGTATCATCTGACCTGTCTAATTATAAACACTGAATGAAATTAATTATTAGTGATGAGCACAGGCCCGAAAACCACGGGCCTGGGCCTCAAGAGCCTAGGCTCAAAATATTTCAAAACTGGGTCTCGGCCTATAAAAATATCACGAGCCTGGGCCTGAACTCTAGGGGCCGCGGCCTAGGCCTGGCCTCCAGTATGAACCTTAAGAGGGTATAACCAATATAAATTTTACCAAGGAATGCAAAAAACACATTAGAGTTTAGTATTGCCGAAATAATTAACTCAAGGTACTTTACATATTATTTTAGGATGTGGGAGTATTTTTTAAAAATTTCAAAATCTTAGGGTGTGTGGGTCGAAAATTATCGGATTTCATTGGAAGATTAAAGCTTCTTCAACAACAAAAGGCATGGGTTGCCAAAATACACCTATTTGATTGACTTCCCAAAATGATGTGAAAAGTACCATGAATTTATTATCACAACTCTAAAATGTTTTGACACTCTCTGAGTCAGGCTTCCAATGCAATATACCCTCCATATCGCGACAATGCAAAATATCATACCTGATTAGACAATTTCTTTTAATTTTCACTCAAATTTGTTTTAATCTGTTTAATTGTTATATATAATTAAAGCCAAGCCAGGCCCATAGTATTGGGCCTTCAACCTGGGCCTGGCCTGGGCCCATTATTTTTCAACCTGAGCCTGGGCCTCGTTAAATTCTGTAAGCCTCGGCCTGGGCCTGGAGGCCCGCAATCCTCGTAGAGCCTGGCCTGGTGCCTAGGTCACCCTCAGGCTGGCCTGGCCTGGGCCTGACCTCTGCTCATCTCTATTAATTATAATTTTTAATTAATTATTTAAGATCTGTATCTGTCATCCATCCAATCAGGATCGAAATTTTTTGAATCAATGGTGAAACAAATAGTATGTTTAATAATTAATTAGCAACGTGTCTTTACAAAAAACAATGAAACATTAATTATTTGAAATAAATATGAAGAGTTAATTTTAAACAATCTAGCTTATTGATCAGGGGGTCATCAAGGGGAAGCATAGCCTTAATACCTTTTGAGTTTGAGATTTTGCAAAATATCCCCTGCCCCTTATTTATACCATACTCCTTCCTGCGTATTTTTCATATTTTGAAATTTTGCATACCCCCTATCATTTTAAGAAAATGTTCTTAAAATACCCTCCTCTATACTCTCATGACTTGACCGATCTTGGAAACCCTTGTTATTGATAATTATATTTGCACTAGAATAAATTTATCCACAGATGCACTTAATGTAATCATCTGATCTGTCTAAATATAAACAGTGAATAAAATTAATTATAATTATTAATTAATTATTTAAGATTTATCTGTATCTGTCATCCATCCAATCAGATAGAAATTTTTTGAATCAATGGTGAAACAAATGAAAAATTAATATTTTAGCAGTTCAATTGATCAATTCATTGATGGAATTTTACTCAAAATTCATGTTGAATAGCAGTGCTGTCTAAGTGCACATAAAAGTAGAAACTAGAAAGTACTGAGCTAACTATACCCCCTTTCGACATCCCTGATTGATTCACGTGTATGTGAAGTGATTCAGTGTTAGCAAAAGGGATTATCGTTTTTAGGCGTCGATTCTCTTACATTGATTACACATATGTTTTAATTAACTAATATGAATAAGAGGCTATTATTCAATGTTTGAAAGTTTAGTAAAGTATTAATTTATATAAAATATAAGACAAATGGGTTCTATTACAACAATGATTAAATTGTATTATCATTGACAACTTTGAAATATATACCCAATTATATGAGAAATATGTATTTCACTTTTACGGGAATTGGACGGGAGTGTAATTTTTTCTTATGGGAACGAGAAGGGAAGGGATTGAAAATTAAGACAACGGGAAAGGAAGAGAAAATTTTTTTAGAACAATTTCGCACACTATTGCAGTACATGTCTATAGACGATTGCTCTATAAATGATTCTCATTTAATGAATTCCAAGTCCATATTTCAACTTATATGTTCAAAATAATTGTATTTAAACGAAAAATAAATCCAACTATTGTAATGAAAATATTCACAATATTATGTGAGCGACACAATCGATTTTATTGGTCATTTTTACCTTATATTAAATTGAATAGTTTTGAACTTTCTCGAACAATTATATTTTATTTTATAAAAAACAACTAAACCACTAATTATCAATGATCTCCTGTGGTTGACTGAGTTTCTTAAATTGATTATTTTGATGACAAAGAAAATTAATGAAATGTTCAATTTTTGAAATTATGAAGTTTCAGCAATAAGTCTCTGAACTGTTTTGTCACTTTGGTTTTCGAGCGAATGCGTGGATTTTGCCAGATTACATATTTAAATCTAATTTATAATTTAGAATAGAAACAACAACAGCTATTCATTTTCACCAAGGGATCCCAATAGTTAGTCAGGGTGGGCAATAGAAAAAATTTATTATCTCAATTTAAATTAAAAAGTCGTAATTTTACCCTACTCCCTCCTGAGCATTTTTACAGAAAATTTTCTTAAAATACCCTCTGTTATACCTCCTCTCACTCGACCAACCTTGGCGACCCCTGTTATTGACAATTATATTCGTACTATAATAAATGTATTCGGCCATGCACTTAATGTCGTCTGTACCATCTGTTCTGTCTAACTATAAACACTGAACGAAATTAATTATAATTATTAATTAACACTTTAAGATATGTATCTGTATATGTATCCAATCAGAATCGAAATTTTTTGAATCATTGGTAAATCAAATGAAAAATTAATCATTAATTTCTGCAGTTCAACCGATTTAATTGATCAATGCATTGATAAAATTTTATTCAATATTCATGTTGAATAGCAATGCTGTCTAAGTGTCCCCCTGATTGCCCACAATACTATTATTTAAAATATGATAACTTCTAAATTATTTTTTTAAAGTTACCACCTAATGCCACCTTATATATCTATCCAGATTAGCTATGCATCTATAGATTTAAGCATTTAAGACTCTGATGGCGATGGGGTGTGGCGTAAACGAATCTATATAGTCCTTTTTCTTTGAAAGCGGAATGTGAAGTTTCAAAATTAACTTCTTGATAAATTTTAATTTTATTAGAGAAAAACATTTTGAGAATAAGTAAACAAGGTTCATAAATTTTTTCCTTATACAATCATTTTTTCTGGTAAATGTCATGGAAATCAATTGATGAATTCATTAAACATTTTGAATTATTCAATAGATATTAAAAATAAATTTTCAAATCCATTTTAAATTTCAATTAAACTCAAGTGTACAATAGTGTATATAAAGTATTATTGTGATCAATATAAAAATAACCAATTAGTATTCAATCAGAACGAGTGTGAAATCTTTAAGATTAGTAATTGTAAGTCACAGCTACTTCAATATAATTTAGCCCTGTAGGGAAATCTCTCTAGGCGTCACCCCAGACCACATATGATATTGCTAGACTGTTTTAATTTGTGCAAATTTTAATTTAATAATCCATTTTTTACATATTTTTTAGGATATTAACATATTTAATTTATAAAGATTGATTTGATTGTATCAATTTATCTTCTTATTTTAGTTCACTTTTCTTCGGGAGCGTCTATCACATGCTTATTAACGAACTGTACTTTGCATTCATTGCTTGTATCACATGGAGAGCCATCGGTTTCGAATACAACTAATGTGTTGTTCGCTTTGAACAGATGTGCCGGAGTATAGAGTGTTAGTTGTGGGCCAACAGTCCAATAACGGCCCAAATTGAAGCCATTCAAGAAGGCCAAACCCTTTTTCCAGCCATTAAGTCGTAAGAAGGTATCATGCACATTTCCTTCTGGAGCAGTGAAGTGACCCACAAAAAATGATGGTGTTGATTTTAGAGGGGATAAGCTCTTGGATTTGCCAATAGAGTCCACTTCTTGAGTCCAATCACTAAATAGTTTGTATTGTTTCCAATCCTTCAACTCTTGATTACCTAAAGTCACACTCGACTGAATGCCCTGTTTTTAAAAATGATATTTAATTAATTAATACTATTTATATATAAGAAGAGTTATTTAGTATTAAATATAAATTTTGGAAGAGAACTAAAAATTATCATGATATCTGTATTTTAATATACTATTTTTAATTGGTCTCTTATGCAAGAAACTGGTGCTAACCTTTGGTTCACTAATTTTGCCTCCAAATGCAATTCTGCCCTGATTTTCAACGAGAACATCAATTTGTTCATTTGCCTTTACATGAATGGGTATTTCATATTTGCTGTCAGTTCTG
Source organism: Liacarus xylariae (assembly GCA_034693365.1). Lineage (NCBI taxonomy): Eukaryota > Metazoa > Arthropoda > Arachnida > Sarcoptiformes > Liacaridae > Liacarus > Liacarus xylariae. The sequence continues at coordinate 5,908 of JAQFXN010003803.1, read as the reverse complement.
TTCAATAGTCCCACATATTTCTAAGCAATAGAATACAAAAATAAAAATATGTCATAACTTTTAAACAATGCTCAATTGAAATAATCTATGAATTTATATGTTTTTTTTCAAAAGAAATTACCCCTTGAACAAAAACGTGTGCTCGATCTGCTAAACCCTTGATTTGTAACTGTGCCGAATCTGATGGACTAGTTTTTACAACTGTTGAATAGAGTATATAACCATTCCTTTGCTTCAATTGTTCAAAAGTCTGTGGAGTGGCCGACGAAACGGGGTTTGTGAGGGCACCGGAGTCAAAAATACTTTGCACCCGTGTCATTGAGATCGGAGGCAGTTCCATTTTGGGTTTCACAACAGGTAATGTCATGTTAGGCAATGACATGTGCTGTAGGCGTTTAATAATATGATTCATAAGAATGGATTAACAATTGTTTGTCAATATCTATATTATAATTGTATTAATAATACAAACCTTTCCAATGATATCTCTAATAGCAAAGTATTTAGTGGTTGGATCGCCAGCTTCACTGAGTGGACTCTCAAAATCATAACTTGTTGGATTTGGCAAGAATGGGTTACAATCACATGAGCCGGCACTAAATCCGAATGAAGTGCCACCATGGAACATAAAGCTGTGAATGATATTAGAGTATAAGTGATCCAATGGAGAAATAGGTATATATTTTTAGAGCTAATCTAAAGTCCAATCAAGTCTTATACTAATTACTCTTCTTATATAAATGGCCAGCGCTGACCAGATCCCAGTCGCAAGATCATATCATATCTGATCTTATAGAACAGGCATTTGAAATACTTCCCTACTTACAATTATTTTTGCCCTATCCTGAAATTAGCGCAGATTCTTATAATTGGATTATTTATTACTTCAAAAATACAACACTCTATAATATATTATTGTGATAAAAATTTGCAAGATATGTACAAAAACTTAATAAATTACTCTGTATGTAAAATATAAATTCTCACATATTTACAGAAGCATTCAATGTAATCATCTGATCCAAAGTAGTGGTTATTTGATTCAGATCCTTGCTCTCATGCTTTCTCTGCCAATGATCAGGCCAACCTATAGGGAGTGCCACACTTTTAATAATTTACATTAGCAGGGGTTGCGAAGGTTGACAAGTAAAGTGATGTATTTCGCCGAAAATCAGAGGGCTTAATTGTTGCCATAACTTATAAAATACACAAGAGGAATAGGATAAAATCAAAAGTTTTTGCCTAATACACAAATATCAAGGGCGAGCGGAGGGGGTATTTTGCAAAATATTAAACTTAAAATGAATTTAGGGATATATCTCCCTATTGGCCACAATGAATATAAGTAAACTAAATAATTAACTAAATGATCTAGGATGAACTAAGTTTACCATTGTAGTACTCAGAATTTACATCCGGGCCACTCTTGTCATATTGATGGCGTTTATCGAACATTTCCTTAGCATTAGCACCAGGATGAAAATCAACTGTAGCCAAAACGCCCTCTACTATACCGCACTTTAATCCATCGCCGGCGCCATCAGTTGTGAATAGTACCATATCAGCGCCCAAATACTTATGCATTTTGTCCTTCAAATAGATGAGGTATTTGGGATCACACATACCAGTGAAACCGTACTCGTTCTCAATTTGCACAGTTATCACTGGTCCACCATTTTTGTATAGCAGAGGCACTAATTTCGGCAGTAAGACTGCGTACCAATCGTCCAATTCTTTCAGGTACTTCGGATCCGAAGTCCTTAATTTCATTTTGGGATCTATTGAAAGCAACCAATATGGAAATCCTCCCTGTTCAATTCATTACAATTAAATTACAAGCATTATATTTGATTTCTCTTCATTATACTATTTTACCGAACATAAAATACTATTTAAAGAGTGATGTAAACAAATATTATCTTAGGAAGCCTCTTTACGAATAAAACTTTAATAGTTCAGATATATAAGCTCAGTTTCAGTTACAAAAAAATATAGTTAATATTTTAATAAGTTCCTATAACCGGCCATTCAGAAAGTTTTTGGATTAACATCTAAATTCAAATTGAAGTGAGAGACGAGAATGGTATACATTTCACTGCCTAATGTGTTTCTTATACACTAGACAATGTAAATCAGCTAGCTTACAGACAGAGCTCTCGCTTGCATTTGAATTTAGCTGTATAATCTTGACAAATAACTGAGTTATTTTTACTATTAGCATTGAATTTTTATTTTTGACTAGCCTTTTTTAATATTAATGTTGATTAATTTAAAATGAAAAATTTGATATAATGTGTTCCCACGTATAGATTACAGTGCATTCAAAGTTTGCACTATTATTACCGTTGTATTACCGTTCAGTGTATCCCTATTTTTGTAATTCAAAACAATTTTCATTAATATAAGTAGAAATCTTATTGAAATATATTCTATTTCATCATGCTCTTAACTTAATTGACATTTTTATACAAACCATATCTCTTTCGGCATCAATATAAGGTCCAGCTCTTAGGATTACTAATAAACCAACTTCCTGAGCTGTTTTAATGAATGCAACTAGATCATTATTCCCCGACCAATCATATACACCTTTTTCTGGTTCGTGTGAACTCCACTCTATATATCTTTGAAAAGTAAAAGAATTAGCTGTAAATCGAAAATGGAGATAGCTAAGATTGTCCGATTTGGATTAACGATTTTTACTGAATTTCACTAAGAGTATAGTTGCGAGATCTAACTCGAATAATCTATTTAATTTAAATATGTTATTTTTTACATAAATATATTAATTTATAAATAACCTACGTTTGAATTGCATTAAGACCTGCAGCTTTCGCACTTAGCATACGATCGCGCCATAGCACTGATGGTACACGGTAATAGTGAATTGAACCGGACACATATTTAAATGGTTTTCCATCTTTAAGGAATTGATTTCCAGAAATTGAGAATGTTGGTCCAGCACTTACCTGTATATACAAATTAAATGATTTGTTAAAAATAAATACTATTAAACAAAAGCTTAAATAATTGTCAAAACCACATCAGTTACAATATTACTTGCATTGATGGATGAATTTGAAATAACATTCTAATCTAATAATTAAAATAAATATAAAAATAATAAATCCATGATTTTAAAATGCACGGTTAGTTTACTTGAACTCTTAATAAGTCGATTTATTTTAGATTATTTGATTAATCTATTACCGAAAGCTTAATATAAATATAAAATAATTTGAAATAAAAAAATTTTGTTATAAGGAGTTTCTATCATTGAATAATGTTTCATATCATGCAAATATTTGGATGTTGTTAATAGATTAATCAATTAAACTAAATAAAGTGACTAACTATGAGTTTGGTCTATTAGAATTGCATTTTTAATTAATCATGGATTTATATTTAATATGGAACATTTTCCTTAGATCCTTTATTCCAGGGCTGGTCAAGTTCGATCGTTAAGCGAGGGTATAGTGGAGCAATTTTGTGTAAATTTTACCAAAATGTAAATGAGAGGATTAATATTTTTAACTTGAAAGTGCCAAGGGGGAATTAAGGCTAATCAAAAACGTTTTGTCTGTTCGTCAAAAAGTCGGGGGAAGTAATTGCAAAATCTCAAACTCATTAAGATATTTAGGATTTTCCACTCATCGACCCCTGATCTAATTGGTATAAGCACTCTATTCTGCAATCACTCTTTACTAAATAATAAATTAAATATATGTTATGCAATGAAAATTAAGCCATTAAAACAATTATCGGTTGAGATGTCAGTGAAATTTTAAACAGAGATTTCTCTTTACCCCATAAAAGCATAATATGATTATAATTTATTACAATAAACTTGATATTTTCTATAACAATAAATTCATGGTAAACAATGTTTTTATAACATGCCTGGATATAATTTAATATATAAGAAGTCATAAGATTTATTTTCTTAAAATTTAAAAACACAATTTTTAATACTCTACAAAATATGAATCACGCATTTTAAAATTCCAGTATGAACAATTATTGCAAGAAATTACTTACGTTTCCACATAAAGAAACCGTTATTAGTAAAACATTTAAAATATTTTTGAAACTCATTTTCTTTACGATTCTATAGCAACAATGTGGAATATAGGAACGTGTAACAATTTAATATTTTTTTCATTTATATAAACATTATAACCTTGATTCTTACAATCACTAGGGATTCAAGGGTTTTAAAATTTGACGCAATTATAAATATTTTCCTAGATAACAAAATATTGATTAGTTCTAAATTGTATTATTATTTTTATAAATGAGAATGTCACTTATGAAAAAGGAATCAAATCTAGGGACATATACTGCAGCATATGTACGTGTTTATTAATTAAATATCTCGCTTAATCAAAACACATAGTTTAAAAACATAGTTTAACTTAATCATGAGTAGACCAAGTCAGAGTCGGTATTGGTGGAGGTATTTTGAGAAAGTTTTCTCAAAAGGAAGAGAGTATAATAATTTTTAAATATGAAAAATACGCAGGAAGAGTAAGGTAAAATATGAATTTTTTGTCCTTCGGTGCTAAATCTCATGGGCTTACATATCTCAAACATAGGGGAAGGGGTTATTTAGGCGATACCCCATTGGTTACCTAGTACTCAATAAATTTATAAAATATATAATTATTAATTTAAAGTATATTTTATTAAATAATACCTTCTTTTACAATAGTGATGATAATTTAATTAACAATAATTTTACAGCTTTATTAAATTTAAAATCTCTATTCACATATTAATAATTTAAAATTTTATTCAATTTTTTTTATCAGGAACAAAAGTTAAAAGATTATATGCAATATATTATTAAATTCTTACTATCTGAAATGTATATAAATATTTTAAGCCTTGAATCTGTTTAAATAGGTCTGGAATCGATACAATCAACTGGTAAAATATGTTAAAAAACAGTGTCAATTGTCTACTTATTACAAAACATATTTATAATAAAATAGGTTTGAATGTCAAGTATTAGAAAGCCTGATAAGTAGAAATAAAATTTTTTCTAATCATATGGATTTTAGAATTATCACATTAGACTAGATCGCGCACAGTTCTACACCAGTTACTATTAAAATTCAATAGTAACTGGTGTAGAACTCAGCGCGATCTAGTCTGTGATAATTCTAAAATCCATATATAAAAATATATTATTGGTGAAGTTCAAAAAGTAAGTAAGCAGAAATGCTGAATATTTAAACCTCCACTTCCCCTTATTACTTATTACTTATTCGTTAATTGTAGGGGCTGTTGTCAGCCCATCTCACCCCAGCCCAACCATATTTATAGACAAAGAGGAGTGAATATATTAATATAATTATAAAAATGTGAGATATACAATTATTAACCAATGAAACTATAGTTTTACTAAATATTGTATGGTCCATAAGTTTTTAGACAAACATAGAAGTCAAATTTTAGGAAAAGTATTAAAACGATTTCAATCAAATTTAAGAAAATAAAAATACATTATATATCAAATTAATTTATAAAGCTCATTTTCATTGAACTATCATTGTCTTAATTTTGTGGTAGTCTTCAAACTACATCCTCTATAAAATGTTTTGCACAACTTTTTATGGGTTTGGATCATTTTTTCCTATTTAATTTCACACCCATTCTAATACAATAAGTTATTTTACAAGTCTAACCTAGAAGAAATAATTGTATTGGAACATCTTCTAAAATCGTTGGATAGGTATGTTCTAGGAAGGTTCATAAAATTTCTATTTTCTACATTAAAAATGAAATTTTTGTGAAACCTCTATTAATTATATATTTCTTATTGATAAAAACACTTTATCATTTCGAATCAAGAGTTTATTACTTCAATGATAGTTTTTAATAAAAATAAAGAATATTTTTGTAA
>JAQFXN010003802.1:0-10480 GCA_034693365.1 Liacarus xylariae | reverse complement strand
TATGATTTCATGAAATTTTTATTTCTCATAATTCTATGCATTCTTTTAAAATCTTTAAATAAATTAAAGTGAAATATGAATTAATTTAACCACAAAATCACAAAAAGTTATGTTATGGTAAAGTAGGGTGCATCCTTTTTTAAAAATTACTTGGGGGAAGGGGGTATCTCGAAATTACTTGATTTTCCTTCGTCACTGGCAGGGATATTTGAACATGTAACTTTTGACCTAATTTGACAGTAAATCAATTTTACCCTCCTTTCGTATATTTTAGTCTATCGACGAAAAAGATCCACTCTGACCTTGGCTACTCTTGGTTTAAATCAAAATTGATGTAGATAATTCTGACAAAATATACGAAACTGGGCCTCGGCCTATAAAAATATTGCGGGCATGTGCTTGGGCCTGAACTCTATGAGTCTCGGTCTGGGCCTGGTCTCCAGTATAAATCTTGGGCAGGTAACGGAGTATAACCAATATACCAGGGGTACCAGGAGTGCAAGAAAACACCTTAGAGTTGAGATATAACCGAAATAACCAACTCAATGTACTTTACACATTAATTTAGAAGGTCGATCAGCAAGGTTTATTTTTAAAAAATTTCAAAATCTTAGAGGGTGTGGGTCGACAATTATCGGATTTCATTGGAAGATTAAAGCTTTTTCACAAACAAAAGGGAAGGGTTCCCAAAATACACTCCCCTGATTGACCTCTTAAAATGATGTAAAAAGTACCATGAATTTATTATCTGATTTTTGTAATATCTGAACTCTAAGATATTTTATGCACTCTCTGAGTCTGTCTACCACTGCAATATACCCTCCATAACGTTAAAATTTTACAAAATATTATACCTGAGTCTGAGTTGAATTCTTGCGTTAAAAACTATTTTTTTAATTTTTACTTTACTATAAAATTTGTTTTACTTATTTTTTATTACATATAATTAAGGCCATGTAAGGCTGGGCCTTAAGCCTGGGCTTGGCCTAGGTCCATAATCTATAAGCCTGAGCTTGGGCCTCATTAAATTCTGTGAGCTTCTGCCTGGGCCTGGAGGCCCGCAAAGCTCGTAGAGCCCAGCCTGGCCTGGCCTCTGCTCATCTCTAGCTATTGGCTTTGACAGTATAAAAAAGCAATGAATTTGAAAATAAAAACAATAGAAATGTGAGCGAGAAAACAGTTAATTGTTGCAGAGATTAAAGGAGGTTTCGGATTAAGGAATTGGGGGGTTTTAGCAATCATTAGATAGAGGGGTAGGATAACACAATTTGACACAATTTGACACAATTTGACAATAGGAACCATATTTTTATCTCTTATGGTTTTAAGTTATTAATTGTTGAAAATTTGATTTACCGGTAAATTTGGCCAAAAGTACATTTTCAAAATTCTATTTTACCCCCGCCCCCTAATCAAAAAATCTGAAAATTATTTTGTAGCCTACATATAAGGTAAAGTTATTTTTAATCTGAGAAAGTGATTAATTGACGAGATTTTCTGGTTAGTATAGTTCAACAATTAATAACTTCAAAACTATAAGAGATAAAAATATGGTTCCTATTGTCAAATTGTGTCAAATTGTGTCAAATTGTATCAAATTGTGTCAAATTGTGTCATCCTACCCCCTCTATCTAATAAGATTGCTAAAACCCCCAATTCCTTAATCCGAAACCTCCTTTCTCAATAAAGAAAAATGATTGTAAAGCAATGAATGCGCAATTGTTTGAATTGAATGTCAGATCAATTACATTAGGGATAGACTGGAGATATAGCGCATGCGTTGTAGAGGTGTTAACGCACTTTTGAGTCATTCATTCATTTTATTGACATTTTTATTGATATTTTAATGATTTATTAATAATTAAGTCAATAAACACTAAACACTGATTGCTTTGAACTCAAATCGATTCACATTTGCCTAAAGAATGAAATTGAATTGAATTAGTGTTGTATTGAAGTATTGGTGACATTGGGTTCAATAGATTGTCAGCTGTTGTGATGACTCGAAGACAGGGAACCAATCAGTTGTCTTCGGGACAGAGTTGGCAACAGAGACAACACCACTCGTCACGCAATGGGCGACACTCTTCAGGCCATTCCTCGCGAGCGAGTCGTCAGAACGCGATTTTGCATACCTTTGAGGACGAGTTCTCATTCGTGAGTCCGTGTCTTAAATACTCGCTTTTCTTCTTTAATCTCATATTTTGGGTAATATTTGAGTGTTATTTGAATTTATGCCAAAACTAATGATGAAATGATTTGTGGATCAGTTGATTGGAGGCACACTTATAGGACTGGGCGGTTGGTCTTTCCTCGAAGAGTATAACCAGACGTTGCTTAAGGTTCAGAACATTTTGGATATAATACTTCACATATCACTGGCCCTTATGATTGTCGGCGGAATCATATTTAGTATGAGTTTTGCCGGTTGTTTGGGTGCTCTCAGAGAGAACTTGTGTTTACTTAAACTGGTATTGAGTTTATATGACTTTAAATGAGTTAAATATAAATGTAATCTAATTTTCGACATTTCCTCCAAAGTATTCATTAATGCTTTTATTGCTATTCGTTGGTGAAGTCATTTTATCGACCGTTGCGTTCGTTTTTCCCAATTCTTTTTCATATTATCTGAAGGAAAGTCTTTCAAAGGACCCAATCATGAAATACAGAGAAGACACTAATCTCCAGAACTTGATTGATGTCATCCAAACTGAGTTCAAATGTTGTGGTATTTCTGATAAGGGATACAAAGACTGGTATAACATATATATAATGTATTATATCGTAAATCATTGAAATCTAATCGATTGTATTCAATATTTAGGTCCAGAAATATATATTTTGAGTGCAATCAGACTAACCCGAGCCCAGAGCGCTGTGCTGTGCCTTTTTCCTGCTGTAGAAATGCCAGAAATTTTGATGTAATTATTGATTGCTTTAAATTGGTTTTAAATGTTTATTAACAAATGGATCGATGCTTTACAGAGTGGTCTCATAAACATAATGTGCGGCTATAATGTGCAGAACATTAGTTCAGTGGTTGAGGTCAACAAATACATATACACCAGGGGTTGTATAGAAGCCATCACTGAAATAATCGAAAGGAATATGAATCTCGTGGCCGGAGTGTGTTTGGGGTCAGCACTCATACAACTGTTCGCAATGTTTTTGGCCCGTTCTCTGCAGGGACAGATACTGGCACAGAGGGCCAGATGGATGTGACGCCACTCCATTCAATCATCTCTTATGTAATCTCTGTTTTGTGTCGATATTTAATAACAATTTTTTACTAAAATCGACTCAAAATGTGTTTGAATTGCGTTCAAAGACTTAAAAGAATCCAAATATAGAACCAAAAGTAAAATTAACACAAAATAATTATATATTTTATACGTTTATATGATTTGAGCACAAATTTAAAATTCATTTCCCAAAATGCGAATCTGAGTGCCTTAAATGCATTTATGCGTACAATCGCTACTGTATTTCGCTATTATTGAACTTAGAGGTCATTTATCATCAAATTAGAGAATCAGAGCTTAGATTCGATTATTTGACTCAATCACAGTCGAGAAGATCTTTCAAATCTAGTCTCGAATTTATTCGAATAGAGAATAGAAAAGCATTAAAAAAATTAATTTATAATATAAGGGTTGATATGAAAACATCTCTAATATTATTAGTCTTTAATCGCTTTCTTAATGACTCAATAATTGGTTTGACCTCTAAATCGAAAGCGAATTTCGATAAATCCAATAAACTTCTAAACAAATGAATTCCACAATCAGTTATCCGTTGATTGAAGAAATGACCCATTTTTGAAGTGGTTTTTATATTTACTCAAATCGTTAATACTTTTGAACAGAGCTTTTCTTTGAATGACCACTTCATGTGATGAATAACATGTATATAACAAATGACAGTTTACTGAAAGACATGTCGATTTATAGGATAATAATTTTATACATTGAGAATTATTATTAAATAATATAAAACAATATAATTCACATTATAATTGTAGGAATAAATGCTGTTGTGCTGTGGATTAAACTAAATTTCCACAAATAGAATAACAAAATATTCATAATTATGTATTATTGAAGCTTTAATGTATGATAAGTCGAAACCAAATATGGATTATTATAATCTCTCTTACTATAATAGTTTTTATCAAATCTCTTAATAGATTTTACTAATTTTTATCCTATAAATCGACATGTCTTTCAGTAAACCTTCAATTGTTATATAGTAGTCATCTTAAGAAAAGCTCTGCTTTTGAACATAATTTCGATTATTTGAGATAAATATTATTTAGAATTTTTAATTCTATTAAAACCAAAGTATTATTGTATTTTTTTTCTTAAATCTATAAATATATTAAAAATAAATGCAATGAATATACAAAAGGAGATTATAGTCTTGTTTGAGTTTAATTTCATTAAAAATATATGTTTTAATTAACTTTTAATTATATAAAACCAATCAATGATTGAAATAAAAGATAATTTTGTGAACAAAATATCTCTAAATTAATTATTCATTTATTGTAAAAATAAGTTAATTATAGGCACTTAATTGCAAAACCGTTTAAACCCTCGAATATTCACAAGAGTTAAGCAGAAAAAGCGCAAATTTTCAGCTCAATATAGAAAAACGCTTTAAACCCAGTTTTATATTCTGTACAAACATTTGATTTGGCATTCATTCAGTCATTCATTGGTGAGAATGTTGTAAATCACAACATAAATGCATAAGTAGTTTGTTTTGCATTAATATTGGAATCAATTTTAGGACAATTAATAAATCGATAATCAAAATGAAGTCATTTTTGTTCGGATGAGAGGACTAGCAATAGAGCAACAAAACAATGAGAATATGTTTCAAATAATAAGTAATATTTGAATTCAGTTATTATGAATGGAATTAAATTATGACTCAATTCTATGAATGAAATGTGTGTTGAGATGACATATCATTGCCGGGAGTACTCGCAGGAGAACAAGAACTCGAACCGCTGGCACTTTGATGTATATGTGATGAGTGGTCTGAAGCCGAGCTCAGGGCGAACTCAGTCAAGTAAGGCATGTTTGGCCCATAGAAGCGCTCCTGTTCTTCCCTCTGACGCGCAAACTCTTCCTCTAATCGCTAACAAACATAACATCAAAACAACGATTAGTCAACAGTTGAGGCAATGAGAGTGCAATCAATACCTGTTTCCTGGGCTTGAGGTGTGCCTTCCAGTCCCGGAACTCATTGTTGTGCTGGTCATCGATGAGTTTGAGCTTGACAGTTTCATGCTCCATCAATGCCTTGCGCTTCTCGTTCTGGATTTGTTCCAAATCCCTGATCGTTGACTCACAAAAAGCGCGCAATTCTTCCAATTGTTTGTTGTGTTTTAACTCTTGTCTCAGTTGTTCGGCTTTATATCGTTTTTTCTCGCTTTCCTGGAATCGCTTCAATTTGTCCCGTTCTTCGTCTGAACTGAACGCCGCCGGAAGGTTAGCCATACTTATGCGTAGACTCTCTCTGAACATCAGTTCTCTGGTCTTCATTTCAGAACGAATTCGTTTCGGCAAATGTCGTCTTTCTATGGTCTGACGCTTCAACAGCTCGTCCTCTTGGAGTGCATTCATTCGTTTTATTTGTTCCAATTCCTATTCAAATAATAGATTCATATGAAAAAGTCATGTCCTCACACAACAGGTCGGCCACAATAAGTCATACCTTTTCATGTCGTACTAGCATTTGATGTCTTTGAAGGAAAAACGAGTCTTTGAGTTGTCGTTTGGACAACTGGTGCTTCTCATGTAAGTGTCTTTCCTCGAGTTCCCAAATGGCGGCCTCTCTGGCCCTCTGAAGCTGTTGTTTTTGTTGGAGGAATTGTCGTTCTAGTAGTGCCAGTTTGTCTCTATGACTTTCACTCAGTCTTTTCAATGATATGTCGTGACTGTCATTAAGAGTATCCATAAAAATGCGTTCCCTTTCTGTTTGATCGATATCTAACTTCTCTTTTCTGAGCCGAAACACATCTTTTCTCTTATCTTTGGGCAAAAGATCCGCTTCTTGTTTAAGAAGTTTCAATTCGTTTTTCATGCTTTCCCTGAACTGTTTCAGTTCCCGTTCCTGTTCTGCTCTAATCTTTTTGGAGGCGAACTTCAAATCCATTTCCTGTTGTTGTTCTGCTTTTTCAACCAATTGCTTCTGTTGTCTATTCAAAGCGTCCAAATCGTTGTCATAATTGCGTTTCAGTGCAATCATCTCCACTTCGAATCTCTTCTCCTGTTGTTCAATACCAAACTGTGCTTTAAAGGACAAGTCCTGGAATTGTTTATTCTCCTGCTTTTGAAGCATTTTTAATTCACGTAATTCTTGTTTTCTGTTTAATATAAATATTTTAGAATTTGTTTCAATTATTGTTTTATTCAAAATTATAACAAATAAAAGAACAGAACCTCAAGACGTGATCGTCTCGTAGTTTGTCTGAATCGCCATAAATGACTTTACTTGTGGTTGTGGTCACTACAACGCCGTCGATTACGAATTTTCGAGTCCGGGTTAATGTCTTCTTTTGTGAAGCGTTTTGTGTATTATTACTCTTTTTTATATGCATTTCCTGTTGTTTTACAAAATAAATAATTATTTATTTTAATAATAAAACATTTACTTATTTATAGCAAACCTTTTCGCGTCTTTTCCTTAAGACTACTTGACTTTGATTTTGATGAATGTTTTCGCTTTCATTACTGTTCTCTTTATCACTGCTAACACTGAAAAAACTGCCCGAATCTGAAAGTTCTCGCTTCAAAGCTGAGGCATTCGATTTGACGGGTGAAGCACAGGTGGATGGGTAGACACCATTGGGTACATTAGGTTTAGTCGTATCACTAATTTGTTTGCCGTTCAAATCCTTTTGATTTGGCACCTGATCTACGCGTGTTTTGGACACTTCATTCGTTTCCCGCCTGTCAGGAGGACAGGCATCAGAATAAGGTTCAGATTCTGAAACCAAATTTAAATTGACTTTAATTCTGGGCTTATTATCGCTTTGATTTGCACTGTTATCGGAAGATGAGGTCTGAACAGAGAGTGTGTCTTCCGTTTCGTTATGAGATGAGGCCTGACTTGAGGTCATGTCTCCACTGATTTCGGGCTCTTTTCGTATAAGTTTTGTGTCGTTTTGAAACATATTTTCATCGTTCGAAGGCATGTACTCAGTGGTGACCACAATCTTATCACTGGTCGGGAATTCTTCGTTTCGAATGATAACCACTTCATCGTTAGAAGTGTTCGAATAGGGAGTCATTAAATTCACAATTTCTGTCTCTTCAGAGCTGTTCTCATCGTTTGTCGTTTGAATCAAAACGTCTTTTCCATTGTTATCAATGGTCACAATCGAGACGTGAGACATATCGGGGTTTGAATCCTCTAAAGTTTTAATTATTGTGCTGTGATTTGGGGAAACCGTCACTTCATAGCCGGCATTCAATGAGTTCTCAGAGGACTCATCGTTTGGAATTTGGCCTTCGCTTGAATTTGGTTCCAGTTTTTCATTATTAATATTTGAATCAAAACTTTGGTCTTGTGTTTCGACAACTGTTGACTCATTTTTTTCATTCGCTTTAATTTGTGTTTTAATTAAATCTTCTTTTTCTGTATTTTCATTGTTATTGTCCTTCAATTCGATCGCATTATTACTCTCATTAATGATTTGCGGGGGTTTAGGCGCTTGTCGTTTCTGGTGCTGAATATGATTTATAACTGGAGATATGTTTTCTTTTGGAATATTTTGAACGTTTTCTTTATTCGATTCAATAGTTTTGTTCAATTCTTCTTTGTTGGGAACCGACTCATTGGGTTCAATCACTTTAATAGGTTTTATTTCATTGATTTTGGTCTCACTTTCGTCAACACTTAACTGAGACTCTCTTATAATACTTTGTCGAACAGAAGGAGTTTCCTATAATATGTTTATATAATTAAATTAGTTTTTGTTAATCAAATACAATAAAAAACAAAATAAAAAGGAAATAACTGTGAAAATAATAGGAAATCATTTCAAATATTGTCTAGTTTTCTGGTTGTGGCCAAACACACAGAATTTTTATTTGTGTTTTTGGCCCTTTACCAGAAAACTAGACAATAGAGTTATTTTTCTAATAAAATCTATTTTATACCGACATTAATAAAAGTTTTATGGCTTCAATAGAATTATTCAATTAATACCCGTTTTCTTCTAATGTTAAGCAAAAGAAAGCAAAGATTGAGAGAAAAGATGAGAAGAACTCGAAAAAGCATTGAAAGCCTTATTATAATCAGTTAACGCATACCTCAATGATCTCGTCCTCATTTTCTTCGGTAACCACTTCCTCAACAACTTCTGCTTTATATTCACTAATGAGAGCCAAAATTGATTTCTTATCGGAATAGTCTTTAATGAATGGATGATTGAGAAGGTCTGTGGCATTAGGTCGTTGTGTCGGGTCTTTTATCAGACAAAAAGATAAAAAATCGTTGAATTGTTTTGTCCAAAGCGATGGTTTGTCCAGTTTAGGCGGTTCTGCCTTTTGGATTTTGAGCAGTACTCTCATGGGTGCCATTTGATGGTTAGGCGGTTCCATTTGAGCGAATTCTATTAACGTGACTCCTGTGCCCCATAAACAATAAATTAATGCTATAATTCTTTCAATTAAACATAACTCTACCCAAAGACCAAATGTCTGCCTTATAGTCGTATGGATTATCGCGAAATGTCTCACACATTACAACTTCCGGAGCCATCCTTTAAATTAAATTAATGTTTACATAATTTATAAATCAATTCAAAAATCTAATGTTTATGTGATTTTGATTCAATTCTTTTATTTTTAAAATTAAATTCAATTTCATATCTGAATCCAAACTTAAGAAATGACATACTGTAGGTATGAATGTATGCGATATACCTACTGTACTTGTATTGTATTACTGCTAAATCGAATAATTGAACTAAAGATTATTAAATTAACTTTTCTAACGTATACAACACTGTAGTAAAACAAGGCTATGAATAATATAAAATTAATTACCGGTAATAATATACGGCATTGAGAACTCTCGACTACACTATAAATATTTCAAATATTTTTGATTTTCAATAAAATGAAGCAATGAATGAGTTATGAAATTTCAAACCTCTCAAATTATTAAGTGCTGACCATTTAATTTACAAATAATTCAGACAAAGGTATATAAAACAATCGACTCTTGAAAATAAAAATACAAAAAATAGAGAAACAATACCAATAAGGCGTTCCAATAAACGAATCTCTTTTTTGAAGTGTGTGTTTGTTTTTGGCCGAAACACCAAAATCAGCTATAAATTCAAAGTAACAACAATTTAATCAGAAATTGATAATTGTCTTCTACTCCTGTCCTCTTTGCTCACCTAACTTGACGTCTCCGTCGAGCGTAAGTAAAACATTGCCGGCCTTTAAGTCTCTGTGAATGACTTTGTTTTTGTGCAGAAATTCCAAAGCTTTACATATTTCATGACAAACATATCTAATTTGGCTTTCAGTTAACGGTTTCTCCAAATCAATCATAATTGAGTCAATAGCCCCGCCCTCACAGAACTCAATCAACATCTGTTCAATTAATTTAAATAAATTATTCTTAAATTAAATCTTTTTTATTCAATCGAACCCAAAGTCTTCCTTCAAAGAAAAACGCTTCGAGTAATTCCACCACATTTTGATGTTGACATTCGGCTAAAATGTCGATCTCAACAGTGAAGTCGTCCAACTCGTCCTCTCCTTTTATTTCACATATCTTAGCCGCAGCTAATTTACCGCTTTCTTTGTTCTCGGCCTAAATACAAATTTTACATTAAATATATAATTGTCTCAAATTGAATACATTAACCAATCCATCACTTAAAGCAGGGCATTCTTGAATCTCCATTTCTCACTACAACATGTTTTACTCAATAATTATTATTCATTTTTAAAACTATATTTGATGTTATTTGACAGTACCGTTTCCTCCAAATTTGCGTAGCAGGGGGGGGGGGGGGTTACCTCGCGATCAAGCATATAAGGATAGGGGTCTGTGCCAAATCACAAGGGGCAAGGTATTCCGGGTTGTACTTACTCTTTGCGCATTACTCATCTGATAACTGGATCCACTCTATTCAATATTCCAATTTAGGAAAATCCAAACCCTCATTACTCCTCTAAACTTTCATAATTGCAAAAAATATTCTCGAAATTTTTTAAATTCAATACTCTCTGTCCAATTGAGTTAAATCAGTACTCACTGGACCTCAGGTAGTGACCAAAAAAATAAAATACGACCAAAAAATACTATCTATTTTTATATAAATCCGGGCTTTGGTTGTACAGAGCAGGATCATTTTAAACTGAACAGAGCAAAAGTTTATTTTTACTCATTAGCTTTGAGTTTTTATATTTGATTAATCTTTAACCGAAAGATTAACATTAAT
>JAQFXN010003801.1:0-10484 GCA_034693365.1 Liacarus xylariae | reverse complement strand
AACACAGTGAAGTTTTAAAAGCATATTTCTACCAATTATGTTTATAACATATAAATTGCGTGAATTTTACTATCATGTTGAATAGATGATGAAATAAACTATAGGTGTGTCTAGTGAAAATGTTATTCCTTGCTTATTTAATAGTCAAAAATCATAAGAATCTAATTTTTTTAAATTGTATTCTTTAAACATAAATTATCATTAAATGCAAAAATTTAAACATATTTAAACGGATTATAATTTTGCAAATATATAAACAAAAGTCAACTAGCCAGACTGTAGATATAAATTTTTAATAGTTTATTTGAAATTAAACATGAAATAATTTATTCCATTGACTAACTTTTCATAATGTTTAATTCATTATAGATTATAATCGATCTCGATCCTCATCTCACCTGGAAACAACTCTGGCAACATTAATCGACTGGTATTGTATAAAATTTAATAATAATTATAGAATTTAATTACTAAAACTGTTGAAAACATTATTGAAAGAATAAAATATAAAATTAGCATGTTGAACAATTAGAATATCCCATTAATATTCCAACATATTCTGCAATTTGTTTATTTTTGCTTCTCATGTAATATCAAACAATAGAATAAATAAAATGAAATTAAATAAAAAATAATTTCATAATTTATAATCAAAACATATACACGAATACAAGGGAGGGGGAGGGGGGGAGAGAGAGAGATATGAAGAAAAAGAGAGTTATATTAATATTTAATGCGGTTCTTAATTAATGTATTGTCGCACAGAAAATGATAAATTATTTTCAATTTTTAAAATGACATTAAAAGCAGTAAAAAAAATTAAAAAAATTTTCCAAAATATTAACAAAAGAGAGTAAAACTTAAAATAATATTATTTTTAAAAAACAATAATTGTTTTCTTGAGAAAAGTAATTAATATTAATTTCAAAACACACACACAGAATGATTGAATGGGAAACTTAAGCATGTCAAGTTTTTGTAAAATATAGAAAAAATCTACTTTATTTACAAGAGCTATAAGAATAAACTCCAATTGAAATGCATAGATATAATTAAGATTGATGATATATTGGATGATCTAAATAATTAACTTGTAATGAATCTAAAGTTTTATTACAAAATACAGACATAAATAAACAAAATATTTTGCAGAAGTAATAATTGTAAAGGTTTTTATAGAATAAATCATATATTTATCATTATTTTGGCAATTAATATATTTAACCACCCTCATAACTAACTGTGCAGATGCAACCATCAAGTATTTATATCCAATTAGGTTGTCCTTGGTCATTAATCAAAATCTTATTAACAATAGAAACCGTAAACAATTTTAACTGTTTTTATTTCATGCAATACATCAAAATAATGTTAAAAAAGAGTATAGCCTGGATACTTTTAGCAATTATAGTCCAAAAGAATACAATAATTCTCATTCATCCCTCTCTACCCCACACTCACCACACTATTCCCTAACGAACGAAACTATTTTTTTCTTTCACACAATTCTTTTTGTGTTCAATCGATTACTTTATGTAAATTGTGATAAAATTCTTTTGGATTTACTAAATGTTATCTCAATTTTTAAAAGAAGTTTCACAAAATATAACAGAACATACAAAACAAAACATTGAACCAAACAATAGGAGAACTACTCTTTTATAAAATCAATTCTTATAAAGATTTTCTAAACTCTGTTTTTTCTCTCTAACAATGCAAGAGATTTAGGTGAGGATTAAAAATTGGACATTTTATTTTATTAACCGTTAAAGTGACCAGTGTTACAGAATTCTGTCAATCATTTAACCCTCAAAATATTAAAAATAAATAGGTTGGACACCCCGGAAATTTTGCATGGATGACACTGATTGGTTACTTTAGCTATTACTAAAATAAAAAGTACAACTTTGAATCCTCATCCAAATCTCTTTCACTGTAAGAATAAAAACCGAAATGCTTTCAACAGTTTTTTCTTCTGATACTTTTAAACAGTTTGTTGTCTATATTTCCTGAAGAATTCACAAAGAATTTTATATACATTTATCACAACTGATATAATATAAACATATGAGAACCGATAATTCATAAGCAAAATTGATTTAGATGCTTTTCATGGCTTGTTTGTTTCTGCTGTAACCTGTAGTATGATTGCATTATAAACTAATATATTAGTTCATTAGACCTATCAATGATTTTATATATATTACAATAGTTAACTTTAAAGTTGTTTATGTGTTTACAAATTTATTGATATATCTCTTGAACTTATATATGAATTTTATAGTGCAATCGTACTGCAAGTTAATGCAGAAGCAACACATGTCGATAAGTTTAAAATTAATTTTGCTTCTGAAATATCCATTCTCATAAATATTTTGCCAATAAATCGATGGCTCAGAACATCCCTAAAGTAAGTGTGTTGCCAATCAAATATGCCAAGAACTTGCACTTCAAAAATGTGCTCTTGTAGAAATGTCGATCAACTGTGATTTTGATAATCATATGACATGTTTCAGTTCTCAATATATTTATAAACTTTGACAAGTTATTATTGTGCCTACATATTTTATATTTACTCCGAAAAAATTACTAGAATATTTTATGATCAAGTCTATTTTCACACAAGTTAGACAATTTAAAAGTGAAAATTAATTTTATTTGAAAATAAATTTTTACATTAAAGGAATTCTAATCCACATATCTAAATCTATCTTGTGCATCTTATTCTTCAGATTTGAATAGCAAATAAATGATAGAAAATCACATAAAATCTCATAATTTCAATAAAACGAAATGTTTATTAAGTAAACCACATTATTGTAAGTTAGTATTGATCGGTGAGATTGCTCTTACAGTTTTGCATAACATATAATCATTACGAAAAGCCCAAACAACCTGAACCATTGTGGAATGACACTACTCATAGCTAATGGGCTAACTTGGATATTCCATCTGAATAGCAAACTCGTGCAAACACTATGAATGATGAGTCGAAAGATGAGATGCAATGAACTCACAAAACAGATAGTGTATGTCCGCCTACGCTCTTACAAATCAATCACTCAAACATAGATAGTGTTGTGTTAACTCTAAGCACCTCAAGGGCTGATAGCATATCAATATTTGGTGGACGACAAGCATATATTATATAAAAGCTTTATTATTAAAATGTGCCTGGTTAGAATCAAATTTTAGTGATAGAAACTCGAAAATTTTACTATTATATTTCCTTCAAAGCTAAAAAATCTTATCCAGGCTACTTATATTTGGGGGAAATTCATTACTTAATAAATAGCTTGTAAATGAATTTTTATTGCTTTTTCTGGTTTTATATTAAATTATATTAAATTAGGCTTAAATTTGAAGAAAAAATTTTTATTTCTTATTTCTTTTACATTTCGCTCGAATATTATGTGGTTTTTTAGTGACATATAAGTGCCGCACAAGTATTTAAGTGACAGTTTAGGGTTCAGAGAATGAGAAATAGAGTGAGAGATTCAAGAATTTATATTTATTTTATTTATAGCGTGTCAACACATTTATTATTGTGTGGATTATGTTGTGTTTGGAGTGAATGCTTGAATATTTAAGAGTATAAGTGAGTGAAAAACTATGTAATATATCATTCATTTTATGCAAATTACTTATTGATTCTATTCAACAATTTTTTTCCTATTTATTCCTCAGACATAACTCTAAATACAGAATCCGCTGAATAGTGTCAGAGGAAAGTAAAAAATGATTTTAAAATTTTATTTCTTTCTTGTTTTGTTATTTATATAAAAGAAAATTTTTTTTTTAATAACAAAACAAATGTAAAAGAAATTTTTGAACGAAATTATTCATTTTCTTTACAAAACATTTACTGTTATTCACAAAAATGAGAAACTTTTCCAATTGTTTAACACTTCCTATTAGTTTCAACTCTAACTTAACAAATGACTAAAATATATAAAAACTTTATTAAATAATTCATTATTTAGAGAATATTCTGTCGACAAATAAATTATATTTGATTAGCATGCTTAAATCTAGACTATTTGTACAGGAAATCTAGCTAATATTCGAGTTGCAATGCAGCAGATGTTGCAATTGTATCAATTTCTCGCTTAACTGGTATTTAACTGTTTTACTTAAGGCTAATTAGCTTCTGTATATATGCCAGCTTGCTAAATATTATTAGTTTTTAAAAATTGTTTAAATCAGTTTAAATTAAATTCTATGGAACATATGTTATACAGCGATGTAAATCACTTTAGTGAACAATACGTATTGTGTACTCGAAAATATTTAAAATCCAACAATAGTACAGATATATAATTAGACATTAATCTGTGCGCAACATATAAACGTATTACAGTTATGAACTACGGTTCCCATTTTTGGGCCATTGGCCAATTTATATAGACTTTTTTAATGTCCAATAGATAGCCAGTCACTCATCAAGTTTAATACTAACACAAATAGTGTGATATTCAATGTCGAGTTGATATGGATTAGTAGTGAAATACTACTAGACTTTGAATGAAATGTGAAATTGAGTTTGGAGTTCAATAGAGTTAGTATTAGTAGATATGATTCAGTTTCAATCTCTTTTCTGATTAAACCCCCTAGATAACATCGCTGATTAATATATTTGAGAATATTAAATGTGATTCAGAATTAAATTGGATTATTCATGAATCAGAAAAGGATAAGGAATATTTGTATATAAACTGAATTATTTTGTTGAAATATTCTTAAATAATTTACGCATTTATCATTAAAAAGTCATACAAAACTGTAAAACAGTTTAATAGAGTTTACACAATTAAGTTTTCTGTTATGGAATTGAAATACAATTAGGTTACGGATTACAAAATTTTTAAAATCAACCTGATAAATTAGACTCGTCAAAAATTAAATCAACCATCAACCTCAATTAGCTGACTGCTTGATTTCTACTCAATTTAGTTTTAAATAAAGTCTGAAATATGTGTCTGTTCTAGTCTTCTTAAATTTTTCGTATTTTCAAAAAATAAGCCTAGCTAATAAAATTTAAGTTGTAGTTCAGTGACTAACTGATAGTAGAAAGCAAAACATGTTTTCAAACGGACACAACCAAATCACGTTAGGAAAGCACACAAGTTACGATTTGCAGATTACAAGAATGCATCTGGAATATATTAAGTAACAATCATTGAATTACGATTTAACTTAGAGACAGACAATGAACTCAAAATAAGGGGGATATAGGGTACTGATAAAAGCCAAAAAAAATCATAGAGGGGTATAAAGGGGAGTATTTTAAATCACCAAGATCGTTTAGAATTTAATTAAAAATGACATAATTTAACATAATTTCAACCAATTTTGTAAGAATTTAATAGAATTTGACAGAATTTAGTTAAAATTCTTTAATTTTCTAATGATTTACAGAATATTCCTAAAAAGCGGCACCTTCGAAGCTTGAAGTTTCACAAGTTCATTCAATATATGGCATACATGATTTTTTTTATTCAAGAATACTTATCTTGAGTAATATATTACTAAATTACTTTTTAAATATTTTTTCTTACCGTAGTACCTATTTAAGTTCAACGTTCTTCTTCTCATGCCAAATATAGGACCTTCTAGCCCTTTTTTGATATTTTTTCAAATTATTCAAATAGTAATTAAGAAACCAGAACCTCTGAATTTGATCCTAACAAAGCATATCATTGAATATTGAATGTCATTTCAAGCAAATTTCGGTACAATTAAAGTGAAAGTATATGAGCAACAACATTTATTTATCCAATAAGTTAGTTCATTGAACTAATTTTAAAGTTGCAAATGGCAAACCTTCATCCAATAGGGTCCAACTCCACTCTCATAGCCCTGCATCCATCCGTGCACTAAGAAAACTGTGTTTCGGTTTGAGGAGAAATTGGATGCTATGATCTCATCATTCGTTGAATTATAATGTAATGATTGGATAGAATTTGATTGATTAGTAAACATATGAAATGTCACATTCATTGAGTCCGGACTTAACGGATAGATAGCAAACAATTGTTTTAACGAAGGCATAGAACTGAATAAATCAGTTGAATTTGTTTGTGATGTTAACAACTCCTGATTTGTTTTTATAAAATTTTCACTCGAAAAACATCCAAATTGTGTAAAACATGTTTGTTTGGCAAAAATTACTTTAAAAATAAAAAAATATGCGAAAAGAAAAAAGTTATTCATTGAATCCGCCTTTAAATATAAATATATTCATGTACACTTTCAAATTTTATACTAGTTTTAATAAATAATATAGCTATATATAATAAAATAAATTTAATCACAAAAATATTTAACCATGCTAAATTTCGGTTGACTTGCAAATATTTAAAGTTCATTTAGACCGAAGTGGGTTTATTTTACAACAATAATTCCTCTTGTAGTAAACATAACATGGTAATTCATCACAAGTCTTTAGTTTAAGGACAATGTGAGTTTAGGCTTGAACATGATAATTCCAGAATGAATTATTAATCAAATTGTTCTTAATCCCATCCCTGTTTTTGCAAGCTTGGTTATACTGATAATATATTATATAATTTTTTAAACAAGTTATAAAATTTTAATTATATCAAACTTTATTTGTAAACATATGTGAACTGTATATAATTGTTTATTAAGAACAAACTCGTGAAATGACTATTAATATCTAGATCATACCTTGATCAATCAATGATCATCATTTTCTCAGTTTCCCAAACACTCCCTATATTTTCTTTATAAATTCAATGTAATTTATCAAGTGTTATTTTATTTTCTGAATTAAAAAGAAATTTTTATTTCTTATTTGTTAATACACATGCTACATTCTGTTATTCTTTTATTGTTGGCGAACAAATTTAGTTGTGCTTCCATTTTGGGGAACCAACACTGCTGAATTACTTTGTCGAACGCTAAAACAGAAAGTATCCGAATAATAAAACATTAAATTAAAGATAAAGAAAATAGTTTAGAAAAACTAAAATTACAGAAATTAGAATATTATAGTGATTCTTATATAGCTATGCTCAAAGACCTTAAAGTGAGGAGTGTATAGGGTATTGATAAGAGCCTAAAAATCACAGGTAGTATAAGAGAGTATATGTTACAATATTTTGCACCTGGATTCAATCTCAATCCGATTGAAAAATAGGAGCAAACAAACAGAATTCAGAATTGAAACAAATTACTAATGGGTCGATTCTGATTACGACCTAGCTTAATGTTTATGTCGAGTACAGCAAAACTGATTTGATGAATGTATTTCTTATATAATTTAAATTTTAAACTTTTAAAGGACGAAAATTGTTTATTTACGAATTTTTTAAGATACCTTTTATCCAAATGACTCATAAAATTAACTTGGATGCTTTTGATACCAACAGTGGGCTGACCCAACACCACTCCTAATAATCCACCTACTAGATTTGCATCAAATTCCACATTTGCTCCAGTAATTTGTCCCAAACTATCGGTGTCTGTATATAAAGCCGTGTAGTTATTGCCCGATTGAAAGCCTATTAACTCATTTGTCAAAGTTATTTCCACTGTTTTGTTAGCATTCAATGTAATTTTCAATTGTCCTCCGCCTCCAGATTTAGTTACACTCACCTAAACAAATAAAACGATTTCAATTAGTTTTAAATCTCAATAGAAAGATGTTATAGGAAAGAATGAGCTATATAAAATCTTGCAAACATTTTTGCAATAACCTATTGATTGAATAGATTTTATAAATTGATATTATAGTTAAGGCAATTAAAATAAATGGCACGGAATATATAAACATAATATAGTAGAACAATATGAATACATTGATACCATTTAATAAAATTAAGTAAAACAAGATTATATTTGATATATTTACCACAATCTGGTAGTGAAACAAACAATACGGTTCCGAACCAGTGGTTTGGAGATAGAGATTGTTTGGAAATGTGTTCAAACCATTGCCAGTATTGCTTGCATTGGACCAGAACTTTGGGTCGTATTCTAATGGTTTGCATTTCTCACCATTAGTGCCACAATCGGCACAATTCCCGTCAACAAAATTGTCATAACTGTTGCACTCGTATGCAATCAATTTGCAGCTGTTCTCAGACCTCAAGTTTATATCTGCGACAACGTATTCATGCGCTAAGTTGTGACTACAGGATGACGAGTCTAATAGTGCTTTTATAACGGATTGAATACATTTTGAAATAACAAACAAAATATCAAAATAAATAACGATATGTCAATCAATGCTTACAATTAACACTTAAATCGGTGACGATATTTGCCAAAGCATTTAAAGTGCTATTTGAAATCAGATCACAACCCGGTTGTCCCGTACCTAATATGTCAACATTAACAAATATGTTGATTACAATTGATTACTACTTTAAATTTGATTTTATAATTGAATACAACAATTTAATAAATTTTAACTCTAACCTCCATTTGGTCTAAAATCATAATGACCAAGTGCATCAGCGATTCCAATAAATCCTAATAGCTGTATAAATGCTAAAGGATCTTGGTTGTCTTGGAATAAAAATAATAAAAATTATAAAAACTTTTACGTTTAAATTATAGAAGCAGTGAAATATTCTGGATAAATTAATCGATTTTAGCTAAATCATCAAATTTCTTTATTATAACTAAAATTGATGAGTTATTAACAGAGAATTATCAAAGAAAATTGTGAAATCAATTTTTTCTTAAAATAGAGATTTGGAAACAATATTTTCATACACATTATCCTATCAACTGTCTGTAGTTTCCAGTATTTTTGCTAACTTGTTAAAATAACTTGGCCAAAATTAATTCATTTATCTAAATGATATCCACTTTATAAAAATAAATATCTAGTAAATTTTATTTATATTAATTTTACCGAATTTAAGGACTCCAGCGCTGGTATGTGTGATAATTACAAGACTGGCATCACTTTTCGCTAATCTAGTGTTCGTATCATTCAAGTAGAATCCGGGTCCCGCGGGCTCTAAACCAGATATGTATCCGATTTTTTCATTAGAAGTAAAATTTTTTGCGGCAAATCCGACCACATGTGCCCCTAAACTATGTCCGACTAAGTGTACGTTTTGTGGAATAATGCCTATCACATCCGTTAGACGTCTGATATAGAAAGCAATAATAGCGCCAACTATTCTTGTATTGAATGCTGCGTTAAAATATTCGAGAGTATCGGCAGCTTTAGACCAATCGACTATCACTACATTGTAGTCGAAGTTCAAGAAATAATTCTTCGTATTCTATAATAAATTTAAATTCAATTAATTTATAGAATTAACTTATAATAAGATTTTAGTGTTATTTAATTTTGTTTCCGAAGAGATTTTAATTACAAATATAGGGCGAATTAACTGACCCAACAACTAACCCTGTGTGCAATCTTTCTGAATATGCAAGGCAATGTTTTGATTTAGAAAGTTAATTCTCGAAATAAAATTCAAGTTAGTAAACTAGCCTACCATCAAATTTAGAACCCCTTTACAAAAGTATTGCAAATGCATTGTTGCAAACGAATCTAACTTATATACTTATGTTTCTTCGAATGCAGAGTTAAAAAAAATTCTCAAACTAGCTTGTTCATACGAGTTCACATTTTTATACCCAGAGCCAAGTTGATTGCGGGAAGCCATCCATCCATCCGTGCACTAAGAAAACTGTGGTTCTGTTTGAGGAGAAATTGGATGCTATGATCTCATCATCGGTTGAATTATAATGCAATGCTTGGAAAGTATTCGATTGATTAGTGAACATATAAAATGTCACATTCATTGAGTCCGGACTTATCGGACAAATAGACAACAGTTGTGTCAGCGATAGCGTAGAACTCAATAAATCGATTAAATTTGTTTGTGATGTCAACCAGTTTTGAACCGTTTGAATGAAATTTTCGCTCGAAAAACAGCCAAATTGTGGAAAACATGTTTGCTTTGCACCTATATTTTGATTAGGAATTAAAAACAAAACGTTTCCGTCAGTTAAACATTTATGAATTATGTCAATTGACTTTTAAATATGAACCGGAATAAATTACAGATGTGTTAAACTGTATGCTTAGCATTTGGAATCTTCACTAAACTATACAGATTAAAAATAAACAATAGTGTCTATTGAACATATTGCTATCTAGCTTGTTGCTTACCAGGGGTATAGAGAGAGATATTTTGAGATGTACCAAATCTCAAATGAAAATACAAATTGTTTATATACGGCACAAAAAGTTATGAGGGGGGGGGTAATATTTTGCAAAAACTCAAACTCAGGAAGTATTTAGGGTATACCCCCTGACGACCCCTGTTGTTTACTAATATAAAATCCATTACTAGTATTATTATTGAACCTTTTAATCAAAACGTAATTTTCTATTGAAATCATTCTAATAAACAGAGACCAAAAATATAGAAATTTAACTCAAAGCATCACACAAATATTTTCAATGAAATAAATTTAGGGGACAATAA
>JAQFXN010003800.1:0-10484 GCA_034693365.1 Liacarus xylariae | reverse complement strand
ATTTTGTAAAATCACGGAGTCAGGGGTATTTAGGCTGTGCCCCCCATTGGCTACCCCTGGCATATACATACATACCATCTGTATGGTTTGGTTTTGTAGATTCACATATTATATTATAGTTTAATCTTACAGCAGAAGCAAAAACACAGTTAAGCTTTTGAAGCAAATATACGTTTAGTTTGTGTCGCTCTCATATATACAGTATATGAGATAAACACAGGGATGCACAAAGGAGGGTCCGTATATGAGCAAATTCCCAACTGTCAATTTTTCTGAAATAATAATGCTGTTATAAGAACAAAATTCTTCAAATTTTTTAGCAATATTGACATTACAAAAAACCACCAGCTTGTCAAAATAGAAAAACTGAATGAAAAATTTTGACCAGAACACAAATGACACCGATGCTGCCTAAGTTGCCATTTCAGCTTGAACCAATATTTAGACATCAAATGTCAGATTTGAAATCAATATTCAGATAATTATAACCCTATTTAGAATATAATTGTTTTTTAAAGCAATATTTTATCGGAAAAAAGTTTAGATTACATTTAGAAATACAATAATAGAGAATAAAACATTAGACGTTATCGTTATTTTTCATTCCTATCGATTCTGATTGTGAATGAGATTTTGTGCGATTTATATATATTTAGAATCAATTTTATGTCTCTATAGGGGGAACAGGAATTGCATACAAAACACGAAACAATAATATGAATGTTATTTTTGTTTCACAATGTTATCAATTCTTATTAACTCATAACACTGTTATTTAAAAACAATATGACCTCTAATCTCATGGTATTGAATATGAATCACTTGCAGAGATGCCGAAATAGGCAAACATTGGTATAACTCATAGATATAATCAGGAATGGGGAAAGGAGGTGCAGCATGGGCTTCCACCACAATTGATCGTGAACAAATTCACCGGCGACGATTGACCGTGGCACAATTGGTCGCTGTACAAGTGGAAGTAGGGACAATTGAACGTGGCGATTCGTACAAAGTCCGTGGGCGCATAGACCGCATCGTAATTCACCGGAGTATAAATGATTATGGAGATCATTGGCCTCGAAACCATCACCCGCCTATAACAAGGTACCTTTATAAAGGTACCGCCTAACCTAATTTTTAAAATTAAACCAAATGCTTAATAACTAAACACAATTATATGCATTTATAAGCTCCTAGATAACTTGATAGATGCCTATCTCTTCTTAACAATTCGATAAACAACTTCTAAACGCCATTTTTGAAATAATCTGTGAAATTCTCTAAATTCTTAAATAATAAGAAAATTTTTAATATGTACCCTCGATGAATTATACCACGGTCAATTGTGCCAATTGTGTCAAGGCTAATTGTCACACTGCCAGTTTTCACACGGTCAATTTTGCACGGAGTGTTGACGTGATACGAACCTGGGATACCCTCTGTGATTTTGGCCCGTATCCACACAGACCGCTCTCAAGGCGTCGCTGTTGGAATATTCTATGAAATTCTGTCTAAACTCTTAGAAAAATAACAGAATTTTGTAAACTTCTTGGTAAACTTGGTCATACACTGTTAAATTCAGTTAAATTACCTCATTTTAGTTAGATTCTGCCAGAATTTGACGATTGTAAGATAACCTCTAGTGGACCTGCCCCTGTCTAAAATTTGGTAAAATTTGTGACGACACAGTCTCGAATTCCCCACCCCTGGCTTCGTCGAAAAGAAATAAACCTCTTGAACTCTCTTCTTTTCCCCATCACTGGATATAATTGTAAAATATATTGAAAATAATACACTCCTTTAGTTGTTCCTAAAGACGATCTTTATTCATATTAGATTCTGTTAAATTGTGTCAATATATTATAGCATAATATTGAATTGAATTTATTGTTATTTATACAGGCCGTACACTCAACCCAGGGCTGATTTCCAGTGAGAACATGTTATAGAATATTATTGTGCGAATAATTTGATGGAATCTGTGCCAAATGGAAATGTGTTTCTGTCGTCTGAAACATATTATCCGCTAATCCATAAATACCATAATCTATGGATTGCAATGAACTCAAAGTCAGGGGATTATAGGGTTCTGATATGAACCTCAAAATCACAAGGGGAATAGGGTGGTGTATTTTTTCTATCATCTTTAAGAATTTAATTAAAAATGACATAATTTAACAAAATTTTGACTAATTCTGCAAGAATTTGATAGAATTCGGGCAAATAATGATAAATTCTGTAAGAACATAACAGAATTTGACCAAATATAGCAAGAATTTGACAAAATTCTGTTATTTTTCTAAGAACATAGACAGAATTTCACAGAATATTCTTCACAAAGGCATCTTTGGCGCAATTTTGTAAAAATTAATAGGGGGTATTTGTTTTTTTCTTACAAGGGAGGTATTTTGGTCATTTTTCATATTTGGCTATATCCCCCACTTGTCTATGGTCTCATCAATTATAAGCAAGTGAAAGTTTTTATCTAACAAATTAAATGGACAAACCAATACTCTGTCCGATATTTTAATATTAATCTCTAAATATATAATATACAAGTAATAATATATAATATATTTTATACATAGGGTGATCAGATTATTTTGAGCAAGACCGGGACAATTTAATAAAGTATAGAGATAAAACCGGGACATGTATTTTTATACATTATACATACCTTTTATAGTTTCAATTACTCTATATTGCTAATATTTGGATTTATCTTTTGATTTTAATATATTTCGATTATTCAATAGTTAAGATTTACATTCTATTCCAAAGATTTAGAGAGCTCAATAGCACTTCAAAGGTGGATTTACTCTACTATGATCCTGGAAGGGGAGGCGAGGATAGATTACAGGTGGAGATTTTGCAAGTTTTAGAGAATTGAGGAATTTTAATAAATAAAAACATTTAAAATCATTTTTATGATCTAAGTTTTATTGCCGATAATTGATAATATATAGCAGAAAACTTTCTAGAATTTAACAAAATGTCCCGAAAACTTGGTCTACTACTCAATTTCGTAAAAGTTGTTATTGGCCAGCTTATAATTGTATGAGTTCAAAACACTATTTAGAGTTAATCATAGCTGGACCTATTTCTGGATTTCTCTATTCTGTTTACCTATAGCATATACTTGTATATTTTCTGGTAAGGGGACGTACAAATAGTACGTACGCATGTGATAGGGGAGGGGGGTCAAGAAAAAAGACACAAATGTGTACGAATAGACAGGGAGGGGTAGCGAAAGTATTACGTACTGAATGCTGAATTAATATTTAATGAAAGGCTTTTAAAAAAAGATTAATGTTTTGGATTTTGGAATCAACTTATAATCTCAAGTAGTTTAATCATTAAAATAAAGTAAAATATTTCAGTTTTTATTCATAAAATCTATAACTATTAGTGACTTTCATGATTATTAATAATAATTTATTATTTATAATTTTGTTTTAAATTACGAAAATTTAAATGGACAACGAATTCAAACTTAACTATCTTTTGTAACATTACTGTCGCTTATTTTGGTAATATTTTGATGAAAACATATATATAATCAATGATAACTTTAATGGTTATACTAAAGAATAGTTTATTAAAATATTTGAAATATTTTAGAGGGGAGTGGGGTCAAGTCAAAGTGTACGTACGAATCCGTAATTCAGTACGAGTGCGTACAAAGAGGGGAGGAGGGGTCTAGATTTTCGCAATTTTCCCGTAAGTACTATTTGTACACCCCCTAACTGCGTTTTCATTTAACACATTTAGAAATAATCTGAATTTGTTAAAAATAAGTATAACTATCAATAAATTTTTAAGAACTTAATTCAGGGACAATCCCGGCGAAACAGCCACTTCTGGTCACCCTAAGTATATATGCTTATATATATAGTATATATCAGGGATAAACTCTATAATATTATTTGGCTCTACTACAGGGATACCTATAGCCTAAATACCCCCTGAGTTAGAGATTTTGCAAAATATTCTTACTCACCCTGTGCTATTTTCATATTTTATAAAAAAATATACCCCCTGACTTTTTGGACAATTTCTCAAAATACCTCTTTGACTCGGTCGACCTTGGTTACCTCTGCTCTACTAGAACTCTGATACAATGACCCAGCTCTAGTTATAATCAAAACCTCAGACGAAACAATTAAGATTTGTGGAGTATTCCGTCTGATAATTCTCTGAATGTGAATATATAGAAAATATTTGATTCCATTAAAAACGTAAAAAAAATTAATTAAAATTGTTCGTATTTTTTTCTAATATTTTATCAAAATTATACTGAATTAATATGAGTTTAGTTTTAAAAGTTTACATTGGTATTAAAACAAAACACAACGTAAAGTTTGGCAATAGCTTTGAGAAAATACTCTGATTAATGTGTGTATAAAATATTGCTCATAAACATCATGATTAAAATAAAGATGAGATAAGAATATTCAATATTAATAGATATTTCAATTGAAATTTAGACTACTTTCTTAGGGCTTTTTTTATTAGTAAGATAGTAATTATTTTTATTGTTGATAGAAATTAAAGGGTTTTCAGAAAAATTGCCGGACATTTAACATTGGCTTAATTATATCTATTTTAATCAAAACCAACAAAAAAATATTATAAATAACTAACACAATCATAAAATTATGAATAAAAGTAATCATAAAATATAAAACATTTTTTATTAAAAACAGAAATATTAAAAAACCTCGAAATAAGTGATTTTTATTAAAAATAGAAATAATTAGTGTCATATGTTTCATATGA
Organism: Liacarus xylariae; assembly: GCA_034693365.1. Classification (NCBI taxonomy): domain Eukaryota; kingdom Metazoa; phylum Arthropoda; class Arachnida; order Sarcoptiformes; family Liacaridae; genus Liacarus; species Liacarus xylariae. The sequence goes on along the minus strand of JAQFXN010003800.1, from coordinate 5,705 downwards.
TTAACGGGAAAAAATCGACACACGATATGCTAATTATACACAACGACTAATGTCAGTAAAGGATATAATTTGAAAAACTACTCGATAACCATAACAGAAGAGCAGAAATTAGTTGAACTTGAATTGAAAGAATATGTGGGCGATTCTATCAACCCATCCATCCATTTGTTTCTGCAGTCATACCATTCCATCTCTTTTCACTACACTATTTTTCACACAACTAATCCAAAGGAACTGAAGATAACATTTTTCGAAATACTTTATTCATCCAAAAGCACATTCTCTATCTGTTATATAATATACTATATGTTGAGTAGTGTATATACTGTTGAATATGTTATTATAAGCAGAATATGTTGTTCTAACTTATCGTAAACATAAAACTCCATTAAAAGCATAGCATACTCTGTAATAATAAGGTATATAATAATTATCTTTTCGCTATTTCCAACAAAACAGAGCAATTATTTTATATGTATTGTAATTCAAAAATGTTATTACAATAATATATGAATAAAAGTATTTTTAATTAACTTAATTGCTATTGAGTTGTGGAAAACTAAATGTCGAAAAGTGATTCCCAAACAGAAAAATAAGTTTTATTCTGTTATTCCTAGAGATAAGTGTCGACGAGTGGCAACACTCAAATGGCTATAACTTTAGTCCACTCTTATGTTTCGCTTTAATTGTGTGTATTATTTGCGTCGATTCAATCCATTTATATGATGCACCGATAATACCCACATAACTGTATTGTCCGCACATATAACTGTGAATCCCATATAATTTATTGTTAACTTTTGGTGACCTTTAAATCTCGTTTTCATTTAAACGGATATTTTGTGACAAAGAGTACTATTAATTTTGTGATACAGTAATTGAATTTTTTTATACGACTTATAATCCAATTGTTATTAGATTTTAGTTTCGGTGAATTATATTTTTCATTAGAGTTTGAGTTTTCAACAAGAATTCACTGCACTTTTCAGCTAAAGAGTAAGTTTTTAAAAGTTCTTAAAATTCAATTATATTTTTTTGGGCCCAATCTTGAGAAAATGTAATTCTATTAAATGATATGTTCTTTTACTTTTTTTACTTAATATATAAGATCTATTCTATGATATAATTAACATGAAAACTGAAAAGAGCTTTGAATTTGTATTAGATTTTTAAAAAATAATACAGAAGAGATTGTAATTTACTTTTATGTCTTTTTTGTTGAAAGTCTGAACATTTAATAAATCTTTTACTACATTAAGAGATTTAAGTTATCATCAATTGTCACAATGAATTATAAAATTTTATTAAATATATAGGAATAAATGTTGAGAACTGTCAACAATTTGTAAGTATTCATTGCAACAAATTTACATAATTTAATTCAGAATATAAATTAAGTATTAAAATAATCCGACAATGTAATTTCTAGACAGTACAATTGGAAAAGGTTATGGAAATATGTTGTGCTTAAATTTCACGGGGGTTTTTTAGAAAGTTATTATGTCCTTTAAAAATTCTTAACATTCACAAATGAAGGAATCTGTGCGAAAGAATAAAACAGAGCTTTATTACCTTATTTTGAATTATTTTGAGAATTTATGGAATGTATGTCTATTTTCTGAATACCCATTTGGAATATTTTCAGAATATTTAATATTAAGACATCTTGACAAACAGCAATAAAATTTTTTGAATATGTAATGACATAATGACATAAAATTTTGTTATTTTAGATTTGAATCAACATTAGAGAAGATATTACTTTAGGCTTTATTTTCAAACTTTATAATTAAATGTTGAAATACTTTTCACACTTATTTCACAATAATTGTGATTATAATTAAGAATAAAAAACAAATTAGCATTCACTCAGCTTTTATTCATTTAATTACGATTATACTGTATATACAGTCTACAGAGTATTACATAATAATCTTTCCTCAAATATTGATTCCCATTTACATACCATTGTTTATATTTTAAAACCAAATTTTTTTTTATTCTTCGCTAAACCTAATTTCTATTTAGGTATTAATTTTTGGTAAAAACATCAAGGTATAATAGTTAAATACCTTGGTTAAAAATCAAGGTTAAATAAACTATTTTATTTACTATACAGTGATGAGTAAACCTAATCGAGAGGCGAGAGACTTCACTGCATAATGTATTTCATATGGACTGTAATGTAAGATAAGCTGACTTACAGACAGAACTCTCGATTAGGTTTACTCTCCACTGTACTTTACTATACTTATGTAGCATTGGTACATATGAAAGAAAAATGACAAATTGTCAACAACTTTTAACTTGATGAATGGAATATTAATATTGACCTAGTGTTTTCATTTGTAAAAATATGAATTAATTTCATCTTGTCTTAATTAACAATTATGAAATATTCAATAAAGTTTCAAGTCGTTTTATACATTAAACATTCTGATTTTATCAAAACTTAATAGGTAAATAGAAATTAGGTTTATCAAAGAATAAAACAATTTTTAGGCTTTAAAATATAAACAAGGGTATGGAAATTGGAGCCACTATTCGATAAAAGATGGTTATGTATTGAGTGTATAAAAGAAACAATTATTCTGTTTGAATGTAAGTTTTATATCCACTCTACTGAACTAATTTTCTATTTAAGATAGCCAAGATGGCTTTAGACATGAGATACATATATTAAGAATTTGTTTGATAACTACCGCTAGTTTTTCTAAAATATGCTCCATTAAAACGACATGTTGTAATTTACACACAACTGCAAATAAGAATTAGTTGTTTCATTTGTATTAATTAGCAAGGTGGCATATATTATGAAACAAATCTTGATAACTAGAGACCTTGAACACTTCCATTGTATCAAACTTTCGAAAACATATAAAAGTATCCATAAGAGAGCACTTGTCATTTTTCTTTTGTTTTGTCTATTATTGTAGATCTCAGATAACCTCTAACTCAATAAAATAATTAATTCATAATCATTAAACTACAGTTTGAATATAATTCAATTTTTTTTTTATTTTTAGTTTAAATCAAAAAATTTAGAATAATTCAAACGAAATATCGACTGGAATATTTCAGATTTCGCTGAAATTAGTTTTGTCTAATTTAGTAATTCTTAGAAATTTAATTTAATATTTAATCTCTATTCCTAGAAAATTAGAAAGACTTAACTTTTTACAGAATTATAGTTGAATTAGTAATAATTGTTGTGTAATAAATCAGTTATTATAAGCCATATTCTGTATGAATTCGTTTTAATTATCTCATCTTATGTTAAAATAGATTAAATTCTGCAAGAATTTTGTTAGATCTTTAAATTCAGAATACATTTCATTTATGCCCACTCCTGACATTTTAAGGAAAAAATTTTCAAAATACCTCAATCACTGCTTTAAGGATTAGAAAAAGAAATTAAAAGAGTTATTCCAGAATATAACCTCCCATCCCTCTGCAACACTATTCCGAATTGAATTTTTTCAAGACTTTCATTTAGAAGTCAATTAATTTTCATCAAATACTCAGTTCCGACCCATTTATCACTCACTGACCAAACATAAGAAATGCATTTCTTTATTTGCTATCAATCATCACAATTACAGACAATTATTAACATTTGTTTACTCTATTATATGATATACTGGAGATAAAAATGACCTAAAATTGTTTCACTTATTTATCTATTGTATCTTTTCTGACTCCCGGATCAGTTTAACAAATTCTTATTACGATTATAACAATAGAATATTTCAAATATACTGTAAGTTAAATATAAGAGAGTTTATTAAACTTTATTCCACAATAAATATTAAATATCATTAAAAAAATTTATAACTTATTCATTGTTCTGTTAAAATCTTTTGATCTGATCTGCAATTCATTAATCATTAAGTATTGTATAAATTATAAAACAGAGACTTAAAAATAAATTAATTAATAATATATTATTTAGTTTTGGTGAAATGTGCTAATCAACAGAATATTCTAGTATTCAGAGCGCATTCGTTGTTATGTATCAATTCTAGAGAAACTTTAACCAAATATGAAATATAAAACTATAAAAATTCATTTTGAATTATATTTTCAAAACTCCATGAATATCATAAAACAGTATTATATCATAGAATATATTGTGACCGAAAAAAAGTCAACAATACTTTTGTGTGACATTCAATCATTAAATTACTTTCCTTTTATAAGTATTAGAGTTCCCAAAAGAACAGTTTAGAATAAACACATTACACATTACTATGAAACAGTGGGTCCGGTTTAGAGAATATTCTTGTGTTTCTCATCATTCTTAAAGTCATTAAGTGTTTGGAGAGTTCGACAAAACACTCGAACCTTTTAACTCTTATTAACTGTGCTTTAGTTTCAAAAGTCGGAAAATGGATTGAAAAAAGTCCAACGAATAAAAGGTTTCTCAAACTTATTATTGTTTTTTTCTGTTTTTTGTTATTCTTATTTTTATGATTCCCTTTAATAATAAAACTTTTTTTAGTATAAAAAGTTTTTTTTTTCTATTTATTTATTACTTTATTTGTTGTGAAATGAGGCCAAAGAAATAGATCTTCTCTTATATGTATAGAATATATTCTTATTCTATGATTAATGCCATTCAATTAAAGTTTAAAATTTTTTAAGATTTATAAAAATAAAATTGATTTTCAATCATACTATCGAAAGAATTCTTGTTATTCTAATAGTAATGGGTTTTTGAAAACTTTTCTATTAAAAGTATTTTTTCGACAAATGTTTGAATATTTGAATTGATTTGTTCGTCAATTTAAATAGATTTGAGACACTTTTATTGAACATTTCTTGTATTAAATTCTTTTTGAATCTAATTTTGTTGATAAATGTTTTTCGTGAAAAAAAGAAGAAATTCACTGAACATTTATTTTATTATTACATTTATTGACCAGTTTTAGAAAATTTGGTCTTTTTGTGGAAAATGACAATTTATTTGGATAAATAAAATTAGATTCAATTTTATATCAGACTTAAAATTGTAAAATTGAACTAGAATAAATTTATTTTAGAAACTTGAATTCTTACATTTGAAATAATATGAATTGTTTGGTACTGTAATTCTTATAATTTGAAAATATTGATATTGAAAATATAAAATTTTAAAGGATTAATGCAAGACCTTGCAAAAATTAGTCACACGTTAAGCTTTATCCAAAAAAACCTTTTACTTAAAAAAATTAGATTTTGACTAGTATAAATAATCTGTAACATTGTTTTTTATCATATGTTTTTGTTTTATAACTACAAACGGATAAGTAGTACTTTTTAATGTATAGTTAATATTTAAATAGTAATGCATAAAAGGTTACGAATTATTTCAGATTTATAGTTCAAAAATACAGTCACTAGTAAATTTAAAGTAACTAGTTATTAGGAGATCATTCAATGTTTCTTCAAAAAATTTTTAATTGAAATTGTACTCCAAATCACAGCGTCGTATGTAATACATATAATACGCATAGCATATCTTTACGTATTATGTGAGTGAACCTTCATATTTGGCTTTTTAACATGCAAAATATGTTGTTAAACATTGCGCTAAAAGCGTTGATTGGTTTATTTGACACTGTCTTACTTATTGCTGTGATATCATTAGCGTTAGCGGATTCCCACTCCCAAATTCCCAAAAACAAGGAATATAAAAAAATTCTTGAATATATATATAAAACAAT
>JAQFXN010003799.1:0-10485 GCA_034693365.1 Liacarus xylariae | reverse complement strand
CGACAATATATGCAAAATGCAAATGTAAGACAAAAATTTTTCTTTAGTTCACAAAGTTAGAAGGAATATTTTGGCTACTACTACGGAGCGACCAATCCGGAAGTTGGAATTGGGTTCACTTTTATATATATATATATTAGATGAATTCATTGCATTTAAATATTTAACAAATTTTAGACTATAAAATAAAAAACTATAAATTTATAATTGAATGAAAATTTTATACTATCTATAATCATAAGGAGCAATACATTATATTTTGAACTGAATTTGATCAAGTAGAATCCAGTTTAAAGTCTCCATTTTAGATATCATGTGCTATTAATTTATTAAATACTTTTATTAATTAAAATTCAATTTTATCAATTAATCAAGAAAAATTGTAATTTAAATAATACCTGAACTACTTTTTCCAACTCAGAAATTCTTATGTGTGTCTTAACCCGAGCATAGAGTACAGGTCTGCCTTCCAGATCTTCGCTGTGTATGAACAGAGCTCCGCATCGGAACATCTCTACACCACAACCGCTGTAATCCTTTTTAATATCCATTGATTTTCTCCATTTCATCGCTTCATTTAATTGAATGAAAGCTTGATTTAGATTCAGATTATTATAAGTGAGAAAACGTTTAACTTTAATGTCATTCGTTTTGATTGTCTCCACATCTTTGAGATCGTAATCGTCAGGACTTCTCTCATATGAGTCTAAGAATTGAGTTCTCAATTGTTGGACCAAATCATTGTTTGCCCTTTCAATTGATGGAGAATTCTCTTTAATATTATTCGAAGAGTTCTCACAACTTTCGACGCAATGTATTGAGTTATCCATTGAAATAATTAGTAAAATAAAAAAAAGTATCAAAAACAATAAATAAAATGAAATATTTCGACAAAATTTTAACAATTCGATAGAATTATAGACAACTTAATTTGCCAAGAGTATTAAATATGATTGCACGGTATAAATAATATGATTCTTTATGTCAAAAGCCACTTCTCATATAAACATGTGGTTAAATAAACTGTGATTTCAGAAACTTTGGTAATATTTTTGTGATTCACTCACAAATATAATGTGTATTTAAATTGAAACTATTTCTCAATATTTACAATCATTTCTAATCGAGAGATCATTTGATAAATTGTTTGCTTAATTTTTCAACCTTTGAATATTGCACTCATTTTCTTAAAAGTTTTATCGTTTAATTTTTGATAATAGAGAATAGCAGAGATGTAGAAATGAAAAGTTCCCGAAATTACTCAGATTTTTACATTGATATTCTAAACAGAAAAAATGGCCAAATCATTGACATTATAAAATAAAACATGACCAGTGATCGTGATTTTTGAAAATATATAATATAATCGATAAGTATAAAGAGCGCATTCAAGATATAATTCTCCAATTAAATATTTAGTTTTCATTTGCTAAAATAGATGCCAGATAAAAAAATTACTATATCCAACAATATTATTAAAAATAATGATAATATTTTCATTACACTCTCTATATTCCTCGGCTATATTATCGAAAAACACGTTTGCTAAACGTGACTTACCAGAACAATTTTTAAAAATAATTTTGAAAAATGATCTAGCCTTGCTAAAATATCTCAAATTAATATTCTAATTTATAGTCCATATTATATAAAAAACTCAGTCAGGAGTATTTTGAGAAATATCTGAGAAAATGCAAGGGTGAATGCAAAAGACGACAATATATGCAAAATGCAAATGTAAGACAAAAATTTTTCTTTAGTTCACAAAGTTAGAAGGAATATTTTGGCTATATCGCCACCTTGACGACCCCTACATAAGGGATGTTATAAAATAATGTACAGTACTATAGTCTGAGAGCGATAAAACCAAGTACTTTGTTCGGTACCAATAATAGACGATCTTCTATCGGATTGAAGATTCATGTAATATCATATGATTGTGTGAATAGGTCTCTAAAAATTCATATCAAAGATTCAAATATTTACATGTTTTAACAGATATAGCAACCAATTGTGAACTACGCTCCTTTATTGCTCCAATTATTTACCTATAAATAAAAAGTTATCTTTTTATTTTGATAAATTTTTTTTGCATTATATTTGAACAAACATTTATGCAATTCGTTAACATTATTAATGATTTCTTAATTGATGAGAATTAAAAATATCATATAAACAAAATTTCTTTATGGCCTATGGGGGAGGTATTGCCAAAATATCCCTTCTTTGATAATGAAAAAACAAGAAATTACCACCCCCGTAAACTCAAGATATATTTAATCTATCCAGCTAATAGACTACTATTTTATTAATTTGCTTTATTTTACATCATTTGAGTAATCAGTGAACGATAGCAATAAATGAGTTTTCATTTTAAACAGTAATTCATAGAATCTCTTTATAAAAAAATCTGACACTAAGTAGGGCACTGATACAAGTCTAGTTCAAAATCACTATTTTGATCAGTTTATCTTTTTTAATTTTATTATTCAGAAAACTGAATAACTTTCAAAAATGAACACAATTTAACGTAAGAATAGTAAAACAATTCTTAAAATTAGTAAAACATTTTTACAGTTGAATCGAAATATTTTTTAGTAAAACCTTTAAAAATAGAAAATAATTAAATTCAGAATTTCTAAATTAAATGAATAATTAATAAAATGCTATTTTGTTTTGCTTAACTACAGTATCAAAAGCGAAATATTAAATTCTGTCTTTTTAGAAATATATTTGTAAAATACCCCATAATATTGCCCCCAATTTATGGGACGTTTCCCGTACTGGATGTTTACCTTCGAAATTCGCTTAGGACCACCCGTCCAACTATGGCCGGTCTGTTGGTGTTAAGTGGTAGTGTGCGGACGACAAGGCAGCGAAAGGGCTTCTTATGTCTGTTGACCGGCCACTGGATGACCATTCCACCTTTACCAATATGTTGTCGAGTGTCTGGGCCACTCGGATAGATTGGAACTAACTCTCTGGGCTTGACCGGCGACGACCGGCTTACCACTCTTTCTTTGAGTTAGATTAGTCACCTCAAGGATGACCGTTCGGTCTTTTCCAACTGTTGTGTATTCGTGTCTTATAAGTATAGGGCTTATGGCTCTATACTGTGTATAGTACTTAAATATAGACTAATCTGTTAGCTTGAGTTGCTTGATATGATCTTCGAGTTCTCTTTGGGTTGGTTTGTTTATTGCTCTAATAGATATTAGATCCAAAATCACGCTCCTATTCGTATTTCTTCACCTCAGAACAGTGAAACTGTCTCTGCTGGCTCTCTATTGCCGGTTCACAGATGGAGTCATCATTTTCGGGCACTTAAGCTCAAACGATTTCCTAAACGTTTCACATAATTTCGCAGATATAGCTAGGCTCACATCAGCTTACTCCCGTGTGACAGCAGTACAGCAATTATAACCGTTCCAAGATGAGGTTGACCCCTGAATATGTAGGCACGCAGGTCTACGTTGCGATGAATACAGGGGAATTTCTGTTCGTCTAATCGCCTTTAATCGTCCTTTGGTGGCGTCTCCCTTGGTGGAACCCACCTCCGGATCTTCTCTTCTGCTGTGATTGCTCTGTCTTCACTAATAATCTAAACTATGTTTCTATTGAATAAATTAGACTGATTTAAAAGCTTAAAATAGCTGTTGCTTTATTAATCAGAAGTTAGCTTAAATTTAATGATGCATTTAATGTGAATAAATCACATTAAATGTTCGGTTTCCTCTAACAGAGTTTCCTCTAGCCATCAAAGAGCTTTTGGGCACAACTTGTAACTCTCAAGAGAGCACGGCCCTGCTCCTTAAGCAGAGCATCTCATTTTATACCTTTTCTCGTCACCTCAGACCGCTTGCTCAGAGCTGTCATTCCTATTCATTCTATGTATGTCTAAGTAGTCAGTCTGTGATTTAATATTATTAAAGTGGAGTTTTTGTAGAGTATTCTTGCCTACTTGCTGATGCAAAAAAGATTTTTGTAGAGTACTCAATGCATATCTAAGCAGCCGTTCTATGATTTAGTATTGTTTAAGTAGAGTTACTATAGCGTATTCTTGACTACTTGCTGATGTATAAATGAGTTATTGCATAGCTGTCATAAATACTTGTTGCTATATAAAGTAGTTAATTATAGGTGATAAGTATCTTTATATACTCTTTGCTATATAGAAAGTGATTAATGTTCAATTAATGAAACAACCTGCTTCTATATGAAGTGGTAGTTGAAAAGTGTTTTCAATATATTGTGTAATCAGTCGATCTAAAAGTCTCTGTGCCTTCATTTATTAAATATTATAAACCTATATTCTTAAAGGCATTTAGTATATTAATGATATTTGTTCTTATTAGTTTAAGCAGTTTACGACTCTCCCGGCACTCGGAGGCCTTTGTTAAATCTGTTGTTTATCTTGAGTGCCAGTCCAGCACGCTCTGGCCTATCTGGCCACGGTTTAGTTTATATAAAGCTAGCACGCGCTTTCCGCGCTTATGATTTTGGTCATTTGAGTTATGGTCATTTAAATTTCGGTCATATGAGTTTCGTGTTCTTTATCTAGGTTTTAGAATTGACGTATTCTGTAATAGTGTTCCTAAACAAATCTTCCTCGTAGTTTATTGAATGGATCTATGGATTGGAACATAAATAACGTTAAGCTTGTATAAGTTGGGACAAACTATAAAATTGTGTGCGTTATTGATGTAACAACAAAAGGATCTGTGATTATAAGACAATGTGAATGGTATAACAACTGTACCGATATTTATTTGTGCACTTTTAAGAAGGGATTGGTTTGGGATGAGTTTAAAATACCAAAATTCAATTTACTATTAAATTGTTTTATATTAAAGATGGATTTGGATAAGAGGGAGAAATAGAGATGTCAATAAGTGCATGTTATAATAGGCATAAAATTTAGTCTATAATAATACTTTGACTTTTTGTTTGATTAAAGTATTAGACGACTTCACAATTTTGGTCTACACTTTAATTACAACATTTTTCTTAAATAAATGATCAATAAATTGATTTAATTCTGTTTGCAAACTATATCATAATTGTCAATATTGGTTGGGAAAGCAGGACCTGTTCTGTGAAATTCTTTTCGAGTATATCATTGTCAGATTCTATATACTCAGGTTCAGTGCATTTTGTCTGTAAAAAAATTATTTTATAATAACTTAACATTGTTTTGATAATTAATTTAGAAAAATAGTTTAATCTTAAGATTTTTTGTATACTTTAATTATTTTAATGCCACAGTCAATGGCATATTTGGAAATGGTGTGTCTATAGTGGCTAATAGCTACCCAACCGGTCAGTAGTTTATTAGTTTTTAGGTCAAAGACGAATTCAATATCGAAGCCAAGAGGCTCAGTAACAGGTGATAAGACTGTACTTATGTAGAACACGTGTGAACTTATATGAGAAAGTAATGACTGACGGCGTTTGCTTCTGCGGATAATACCAAATGGCGGTTTTGAGGATTTACTCAAGGGTGAGATATCTTTGCTTGAAATTGGTCTCTCATCTGTTGTTTTAATCCATCAAAAGAGTAATTAATGAGAAGTTAGAAAACTATGATTTCAATGACTGACAATCTCTGCATGTCTTTAGTTTGTTATGATGAGTGCAATTGGGCCAATACCGTCATACCATTCTCTGATTATAATTCCTCCACTCTACTTATGCTCTTGCAATCCTTCTATTTAATTGTGAACACCCCTAAGCTTTTCTTAATGCAAGCGATGCAGTAATGTATAAACAGGTTTATTGACATCTTTCAAATTCGGATCATAGGATAGATAAGGCGTATGAAACTGAACTTTTGTAAATATTACAATGTTATTAGCAAGGAAACTAATCGGGAGCGCCACCTTCGATTGGGTTCAAATTTTATTTCTGAATACCTTATTGTATATGTTTGTAAAAATTATAAAGATTTTCTGCTCAATTTGATTAGCAAAAAATTTAGCCCCTGATGACTTATTGGAAATGCATATATTTTATACAGTTTAGTGTATGTTTTAGTCTTTAAAGCTATTCAATTGGTAGATTTAAAGTATAATTATATTTGTATAATCTTGGTGATCCAAAATACCCTCCCTATACCCCCTGACTTTAAGTTTATTGGCCATCCCTAATTCAGATGAAAACTTTGATGGAGAGGATACGTCTGCAGACAAAACGTCCCATAAATTCCAAATCAGGTGAAATTTTTTAAATTATTTATTTTTTTAAAAAACATAATAACTAATAAGTATTACCCTGCTACATTTTATAAAATTATATTTTAAATCTACCAAATTGAATAGCTTTAAAGGCTAAAACATGCACTAAACTGTTTATGCATTTCCAATAAGTCATCAGGGGCTAAATTTTTTGCTAATCAAATTGAGCAGAAAATCTTAATAATTTTTACATACATATACAATAAGGTATCCAGAAATAAAATTTGAACCCAATCGAAGGCTGCGCTCCCGATTAGTTTCCTTGTAAGTATTATACGGTATTGAATAGACTTAATCTATGTTAATCGTAAAATATTCTTCTTCCTCTTCATTTATCGATTCAAGTCTGTTATTAAATTTACCATGCAAAATATTATATCTGCGCTTATTTAATGAGCTAATCCTAGTATTTCCAAAATTATATCTTTTAAATTCTCACATTTTTGAAGATTTATCAGGTGATAACTGAGCTTTTAAATTACGAGTATTGTTATAATTTCTAATTGGTAATTTAATATTTTTATTATTATTTTTATTTTTAATTCTATCCTTTATAATTTTTTGCCAAAGTTCTAATAGTTTAACAATATCATGATTAATATTATCAAAATTGTAAATATAATACTGGTGATAAAACGAATATAACAAGGATGAAATTGTGAAAACAAACACAAATACATGATATATAACATCAGATTTAAATGAAAATTGGAAAATATTTAATATTGATGCAATTAAACTACATGATTTCATCAGCGAAAGAAAATAATCTATAACGTTAACGTACATGTTGAATAATTCCTAATATTTTCTCGGTTAAAATTTCTAATTGTATTCGATATCTCAAACAAGTGTTCATTTGATGGATAGCTTGAAAATGTTTTCATTCTATTGAACAAAAATGTTAAAACAGTGAAATATTTCCTAGATATCTCATAATATAGTGTTTCTAATAATATTACCCAGCCTGAATATAGATAACACAGCATGATTTTGAGATGACAATAGATGATTTTGTTCAATTTTATCTTTTCATCATAAGAGTTGTGAAAATATATGGCATACAATTGAATTAAATAATTAATAGTATGTACAACAATATATGATCTTGCTGCTAATTTTTTAGTCACTTCAAGTTTATATTTGTGGCAATATTCATCCAGTTCATCACTGATTTCAAATATTTTTATTTAATTTATTCTAACAAATGAATATGAAATTAATTGACTTAAATTGAACAAGATGTATAAGAGCTTAATTAGATTTATAATTGTAGTTTCATAATCAGTTAATGATGTTATGAGTAAAATAATATATACGGTCAATGATGTCAATACAATTCCAGTTAATATATTTTCCATTGTTTTATTATTACAATTAATACTTTACATTCTCGCACTCTTTTCCACATTTTAACTGTACTCGTGATAACTCATATGCAGAACTCACTGTTGGCAGTGGAGTGACTACATCTGAGAGCTAATGTATGCCCGAAAAGGTCTAACAAATAAGAAGATAGACATCATTTATTAATTGATTCTTAATAAGTTACCCAGGCTCAATCGATTGGGGGTCAGTTTAAGGTTCAAAATCTAAAATGTTTTGGGATCAATTTTTTAAAATTTTCTATTGTAACACACCCTCTATCGCAATATTTATAAAATTTTGAAATTTGAACTATCACCAATAAATTCAGCATGCGCAATTTACGGTAATGCATGACTCAAATGCTAAAATCTTTCAGCTATTTAACTTCAACTTTCACTAACGAATAAATATCAGGTTTTAGGAGAAAGATCAATACGAGAATGTGCTTAGTATAAATTCTTTTATGTATCAGCATAAAGATCTCGGGGGGGTGTTATTACAGGTTGACTGAATATGAGGGTTTGTGATTCCTTTTTCTCATTAATAATGATGTAAATTAGTAAACTATAGGATATTTTCAGGAATGGGGAAAGGGGGTATCTCTTTGTGATTTTGACCGCATTCCCTCCAATCTGATCGCAAGATACCCCCTATTAACAATTTTGAAAAACCTGCACCGAAAGCGCCGTTTTTGAAAAATAATCAGTTGAATTGTTTCTAAATTTTGAAAAAATAACTGAATTTTGTCAAATTCTGGCTAAATTTGGTAAAATTAAGTTAAATTCTTCGAGAATTCATCACAAATTGCCAAAATATTTCAGATTTTGTTAGATTCTTGCAGAATTAGTCGAACATCTTTTAAATTACTTCATTTTTAATGGAATTTTGTAAAAATTTTATGATTTCGCAATACCTTTCCTGGATCCACCCCTGTCCAAAATTTGGCAATATTGATGACTTCGCAGACTAGAATGCTACCCCTAACTTTACCAAAATAAAATTCTCTCTCTAAGATTTCTTCCCTTCTCCAATCCTGATATTTATATTTAATTTTAATTAAAATCAACTTATCTAGATTTTACATAAATCTAAAAATTATCTAATTAAAAATCATTTCTAAATATAATAAATATTTCTTTAATAGAAACAGCTTAATATTTATCTAGAATAAATAAATAAAATTGAATAACCATCATAATTAACAGATATATGCTCATGTTGAATCTGACAAGCTTCAGATAGATATTATTTAAAAATGTATTGTGTATATAAACCATTATATATTATTTAATAAACTCTATCTCTGAATAATTAATTATACTGATAAATACTGGGATTAATATTTCACAATTTAATTTTATTAATTGTATTTACGAATACCAGTTTTAGTCAATTGTAAATGAGAGTCATTTCTATTAACTTTTACAATTAATAATTTTTGGTTTTTAGCTGAATTATAAGGGTAAATTAATGATGTCTAAAGGGGGTAAAATCAATATAAAAAATCTTGTTTCTGAAAAATGATCAAGATACCCCCTCCTGTGAAGAAGAAAAAATAAGAACCACCTTCCTAGAACATTTGAAACGGCGCCAAATGGCGCCGTTTTTGCCGAATATTATGTGGAATTCTGAATAAATTCTTATGTAGAATAATAGTATTTTTTCATTATCTTGCGAAATTTTGTTAATTACTTGCGGAATTCATCATAATTTAGTTAAATTATGTCAATTAAACAAAATCTGAAGTTATATGGTAGTTAGAGATACGCACCCATGTGATTTTAAGGCTCTTTTTAGCATCCTATACCACCAAGTTCATTTGAAATTCCTAGTTAAATTAATAATTCAATTCGTTTTTATATTAAATAAGTTAATGATTTCAGTGAAAACTCAAACAACGATTTCTCTCTACCCTATAAAGCATTTTCTGTTAATTATGATAACAAATTGTTCTATAAAATAATCTCAATAGACGTCACCAAATATACGTAAAATATCTTATAAATATTTATTGCAGACAATGCTTTAGTATAAAATTAAATATGCAAGATTAATATTCAGATATTAAATTAATCAAATACAAATTAACTGTAAATCATTTCGCAAAAATTGATCGCATTTTAAATTAGTGGTAAAAGTAAATATATTTTTTTCACAGATATGTTATAGAAATATCTTCTATCGATTATAAGGATTTTTACTCAATTAATCAAATTCAAATTTTCAAGATAAATTCCCATATATCTAATAATTATCTAATTTAAACTCATATTTACATATTTAAAAAGCAAAATAATTTTTAACATTTTTTTGAATTAATGCAGCATTCTAAATATAGGGATGTTGTTTTCCCATTAAATGCTTAACAAAGACTTATTAATAAGTTATTATTTTATAGAAAGTTACAGAATTAAACCCTCAGAATTTACCATTTATGTTTATGAGTTCATCAATTTTTTTAAATTTTGTCCAATTATTGGGCCTTTTCTGCATAGATTATCACATGTCACATTATCATTATATATATAATTATTTGAGCAAGGGTGTTCAATATAGTGGTAAAAAAATTCTGCGGTGATGGTTTACATTATGTAATTTTATAAAAGCATATATAAGAGAAATAGAGTAATTAACGGGTACTAAAATCTCTAATCACTTTAATTAATATACAGTGAAGATCATTCAAAAGAGGACGGACAGGACGGACGGTAAACCTTGATTCTTACTCATTGGCTTTGAGTTTTATGTTTGACTAAGCAGTGAACTATAGACAAAATCTTTGGTTTGATCTGTTCAATGAACATATTGTCACTCATAGAAAGTCATTGTATCAAATTGTTTATTTTGAATTATTTGATATTAATGTTAATCTTTCGGTTAAAGA
>JAQFXN010003798.1:0-10485 GCA_034693365.1 Liacarus xylariae | reverse complement strand
TTAACATTGAATATAAGTAAAAGATTGAACTGGTATTGAATGCTAATTAAAGTATAGAATTTTAGGAAAATATTTGTATTAGGGTTTCAAAAATTAAATATCGAGTAATTCATTTAAATATGATTTATCATGAGATTTAAATTGATTAACAAGAACTAATTAAGACATAAGTTTTATCTATGTCTAATCATGACATTCAAGTAATAATAAGTCAGATGGATTGACACTATATAAATGATGTATTAAAATTTGGCTTCAAATAAAAATATTTGTGAAAATTATATGTACTTAATATTAAGGTAGCACACCGTGGCCCTTTTTAAACTGCGAAAACTTTAAGTTTAGTGAATTAATAATATTATTTGCAATTTAAATTACTTGTGGAATTTCAAAATATAAAAATTAATGCAATATTTTTAAAAAATATATTCAACTTATTAAAATGAGTGAAGTTTTTTTTTATTATAAATGTAATTTCATCAATGTCATACGACTTGTTTAAATGCAGGTAAATTTTTAATTCAATTCATGACTACTAGTTTAAGTTAAAACTAGTTATACATAATTTAAAGTTTTATGAGTTATATGTCTGATCGATATTAAAAATTTAAGGGAAAGTTTATAAACTTTTAAGACATTTCTTATATAAAATTTCAGATTTTTATTATGCAAACTTATTTTTATCATATAAAATCCTGTTTTTTTTGGTTAATATCCAGGGTTATCAAATTCTGCTTCCGGACCATTGGTTGAAGTTATGGAAATTGCATAAAATGATATAAGTTATGCACTAATCGTTATGTATAAGTAATTAATAGGTCAGATGGACTGACACGATATTAACTATGTATTAAGAATTTTGCTTCAAATACAAATATTTGTGACATTTATATGGACTTAATATAAAGGTAGCACAACGTGGCCCTTTTTAAATTGCGAAGACTTTATATTAATGGTGCATTCTTGTTAATAGTAAGATTATCTAATTAAAAAAAGTAAAGATTATTTTTATGGAAATTTTTATAGAACTTTAAATTATGAATATAATATCAGAAATAAATGTCTAGTTTTTACATTTCTTAATTAAATCAAGTGATATTTATAGTATAAATACATTTATATTACTAGTTAGTGAAATAAATAAATTAGCCTTTTCTTATTATGTCTGTTCACTCGTAATTTTGGCAAATATAAGTGTTGATGAATTAATATTATATGAAGAATAAGTTTAATGATTGATTAATTATATATTTTATATTTGGATTGATTACAAGTTCGTTTCTTTTATAACTTATTTATTAACAATCAATGAATTTAATTTTATGCTTTACCGAAACAGTATAAAAGTATAATATTGATGCTGTGCTTATTTATTGTAACTTTATATAATGCAAGATACAAAAAATTAAAGATGGAAAAAATATCATCTCCTATTTGAAACAGACAAGCAAAAACTACCCTGACCTTTCATATAGACTATAATTAAGTTAGTCTTGTATTTTTTCTTTCTTTTTTTTGAATAAATTAATACAACGAAAGTTTTTTCTGAAGATAAAATGACAGCAACCGGTGATTATGACATCACTCATTGAATAATTAGTTGTTATATTTGGGAAACTTTGCGATAAGTTTCTCAATTTTGCCGGTATTTTAGATTTCAAAGTAGTATAACTGGTATCAGAATATTTACATTTAATTTATATAATATTTGTTATATTAAATCTGTTATACTTTATAAAAGTTAAGACTTCCACATAAGTCTTATATAAGTCATACTTCAATACCTTAGAGAATATATTTTTATCTGAGATTGTATAACATCACAGGATTTCTTCATGCGTTTAAAGTATGGCATCATTTAATGTTTTAATTCAGAGATGTCCAAGAAGTTTCTCATCATTTTCTTCTCAAATTAATTTAACAGATGTGTTCTGTGGCTTATTTTGAATATTTTGTTGAATTTTTTAAAATTTTAGTTTGTTTTATTTAAATCCCTATTACATCCGGTAAATTAATGCAAAAAACAGCATTTGTGCAAATCTGATTGAACTTTGAGGATTATGTAAACTTTGCACGGTATCATTTTTAAATCTCTGATTTGTGTGTTATTTGAATTCTATTTATAATTAGCAATTATGAAAAATTTTCCGAATAATACATTTCCTTGCAATATTCGTTAGTTGTTATCAAGATGCAAATCTCTGTATTTTTAAATGTCGCGATAAAATTCCCATAATTGGACCTTTTAAGCTTTAATTAAATCATACCTGCTTATTGTTGTAGAACGTGGACATCACTGATGGTTATCATGTTTCAAAAGGATGAAAACTTCTAATCGATTTATGTAAAGGACATTATGAATGAAATGATGTAAATAATTGACTTTAAATGCGAAACATATGATTAATTAAAGTCGTTTTAAATTATTTATTACTTTATAGAACTCAAGGAAACTATTGATAAGGAGGGGCTGAGCAGAAGCATAACGTTGTTAAAGGATGAGTTGCTGTCGACTCCAAAACTATAATAGCATTGAGAACTGAATGTTTGTGTTATTCGGATTTTGCCTTCAGCTCACATACGGAGAGAGTGAGAGGAACGGAGCACTTGCAGTCACTCCAATGCAAAACTTGTTGCATTCGCTGTTTATTTCGTTTTTAAACTCGCAATGAAATGGTAGCAAAAATTCTCATTTCAATCATTTGCTGTTTAACTCCTGTCTAAAATGTGTGTCGTTTATAGCTCAGGACGTTTTGCATGTTCTCCACCACAACAAACACAACTAAACCTCTTCGTAAAACATTTGGAATCGTAGACCACATTCTCTGCAATCATACGAAACCCAACATTCAAACTGTTTGGTACTGAGAGAAAACTTTTTTTGAAAGACTGTTTGTGCACTTAAATTATATTACAGTAGTTTATTGTAAAACCTTGGCCTCTCTTCTCTCTCTCTCTCTCCTCCCTGTGAATCGTGAATTTGTCCTAATTTTGAACTTTTTAAGAAAAGTTATTTTAAGGAATTCATTCCCTTCGGAATGAAAAGTGTTTGAAAATAATTTCTATTATTAGCTGAAAAAAAATTCTCAACACTTTTCAGTGCCTTTTAATTACAACTCTTCATAACTCAATTGTCTACCAGTTTTTTTCTAAAGTGTTTTGTATTCAATACAAGTGCTTATTTAGAAAACACGCAAAAGTGAAAGTCCGCACATAATTAGCAGGTAATTGATGTTTGCTTTTATAGACTTTTAAAAAACATTTTATTTTAAAAACCAGTAATAAATACTTTTAGTTTATTTATTTGTTTACTATTCTGTTATAACACTATTAGAATATTCGGTTTACAATATATAGCATTAGTTTTTTCTCCAATTGAATACACGAATGAAGCGAATGAATGCAACACAAAAAAAAACTTTTATTACGAGTGTTTGCAAAAAATTTGTTGATTAGATCTAATATTTCATTATATGTTATTGACTCGAATGTTATGCTTTTTAAATGTTTTGCTAAGAAGTGATCAAAGTATAAAATTACGATTAATGAAGTGTAGATTAAAACAAATACAATCGACAATCCAAATACAGGTATTTAACGCATGCATTACACTTTATTACCTTGAAGTTAAGGTAAAAATAAAAGTCAATTTTTTAAAAATAAATTAGACTTTCATTGCATATTCACTATCGAAATCAAACAAATTCACTCATAAAACAAGTTTATTTTTAAACACAGCGGAAAATAAAGAGCAATATATATAATTAATTACTGGTTTCTCTGCCAAAATATAACTAATTTGGATAAAAATATGTTTCAATTAATAGGTTTACTTTTCTTTACCATTTCCTATACAGTGCTAATGAATTTCTAATAAGTTTAGGTTTTTTCCAACTTTGAAAAAAACTAATTTAAAATGCCAACTGTTGTTACAGTTATTCTTTAAACAAAATAATAATTCTGTCATTAATTCTAATTTTTTAGAAAAAAAACTTTGTTGTCTATCATTGTTTGTGGAATATAAATGTTTTTGAACAGAAAAAAGTTTTGTATATAGTATATACTGAACATTAAGATTGTGTGAATCAATGCATTGTGAATATCTCGGCTCACATTTTTCTGAACTTTGTATCGTATCCTCACTGTTGTGTTGTGTGGTATAAATTTTTGATACCAATGCCAGCGATAAATTGAGACAAATATTTATAGACTTCTCAATTGAACGACTGTTTGTCTCAAAACGACTGATCACTAAGTGTTGAAGACATGTTAGGGCCTTAAATGTGCTGTTTGTGGAAGATTTATTAAAATAATTATTTATAAATCGATTATAAATTATTTCCAATAATAGAAATAATGATTATATTCTGTTTTAAAAATCTTGTTTTACAACTTCTTTAGTTTAAATTTATTCTCTTTTTATTCTTATGAAAAATTATTTACTTTTATAAGCAATAACTTATCGAAAGTTTACTTTTTTCATAATATTTTCAACCAATCGATAGAGCGATTAAAATGATTGGAAAGTTTGCAATTAATTGGTGTATAAATTGCATTCATCTGACTCTGACTTTAAAAATGCATAAATATCTATAGATTCTTGATTTCGAAATGTTAATCATAAAGCCATGGCTTTTACACAAGAGATTTGGATTAATTACCATATATTTTACGTTTGCCGTAAATTATTGCTTTGGAAATGTATTCTCAGATAATTTTCAAAGCGATTCACAGACGACAGAACTCTTCACAACACTGTTATCTACACTTCAGTCAGACGACAACCCAATAGCCGAGCGTTCAATCCTTTCCAATGAAACCATTAGAATCGGGTATTTGACGAATATCTCGGGTCGAAAGAATGCTCAGAGACAGGGCATTGTCATATCCGGTGCCATCACCTATGCTATCAATAGAATCAATTCAAACACAACACTATTGGGTGGAAGAAAATTAGAACTTGTGTTCAACGACACCAGTGGTTCAACACTTAATGGAACGGCAGCCGTACTCTCCCAATGGAGGAATGGTGTGGTGGCCTTCTTCGGACCCGAGGACTCGTGTGAAGTGGAGGCCACTATTGCAGCCGCACTTAAACTGCCAATGATTTCGTACAAATGCGCCGATTCTAAGGTCTCACGCAAAGACTTTTACTCGACATTCGCCCGAACCCACCCTCCGGACACACAAATAGTACGTTCTGTGATTGCATTGCTTTCATACTATCACTGGAAAAAGTTCTCAATTGTTTGGGAAAATACTCCACAATATAAGACAGTCGTTAAGAGCCTTACAGATCAGGCCATCGCACAAGACTTCACAATAAACAGTGAACGCAGTTTTGAAAACTATTATGAGTGCTGTATATCGGGTAACCCCTGCTGTAGGAGTACTTTCCTTAATATAGTGGAGGAGACCTATAGAGGGACTCGAGTGTATGTGTTTTTGGGCAAATCAACTGATTTGCATCGAATGATGTTAGTGTTGAGAATGCGGGGACTCTTCGAGAGCGGAGAGTATATTGTGATATACGTCGACATTGAAGAGGAATACTTAGAGTCGCAGTCTTACAAATACATAAACACCCGGAGCGACATCAGTGATGACGAGAAGAGAGCTCTAATGGAATCCTCGCAATCACTTCTGGTCATAGTTCCCAGTCCTCCCATCAGAGAGGGAACCGATTATTCAGACTTTGAAGAAAAAGTGCGTGAATTTAACGCAAAGCCTCCGTTCAATTTGGAGGACCCAATAGATCCGATTAAGAACATTAAGTGGAAGCGACACATAACTATCTACGCCTCATATCTTTACGACTCAGTCATTCTCTATTGTGAGGCCTTATCTCAAGTGTTGAGGGAAGGGCTGACGGAATATAACGGAAAAGCAATAATTCGTAAGATTATTGAGAGAAAGCGGTATCTGAGTGTCACCGGCGCCTGGATGTACATCGACGAGAACGGGGATGTGGAGGGCAACTACACGGTGTTGGCACGGATGCCAACGCCCGACACTATCCAATTCAAGGGCATGAATGGCTCTCAAAGACCATCCCATGTGATGCTACCGGTGGGCAATTTTGAATACGAAGAATCACTTAATAAAACTCTGTTCAAACTCGAACGCTATATAAGTTGGGTCAGTGGTAACCCACCCCTTGTTGAGCCCCCCTGTGGTTTCGATGGCAGCGGATGTTTAGAAGTGACGGATAATAAGAAAGAAGTGATCGCAGGAGTACTGATGGGTCTGTTGGTGACTGTGGCCATCATCACAGCCGTGACGTACAGGAACTGGAAGTACGAACAAGAGATCGCGGGTTTGCTTTGGAAAATCAATTTCAGTGATTTGCAGTTCAATCCGGGCGCTAACCCCATGTGCACGAGTCAAATGAGTATTGCTAGTCAGGCATCAGTGGAATCCAGATTTCACACACAGGTGTTCACAACCATCGCCTCCTATAGGGGAGCGTTCGTTGCCGTCAAACAACTGAAACTGATTCGCAGAAATGTCGACATTTCTAGGAATATGAAGAAAGAGATGAAAGAAATGAAGGAATTAAATCACGACAACATCAACCAATTCATCGGCGCATACATAGAGCCCACGTCCGTCTTCATAGTCACCGAATACTGTGCCAAAGGGAGTCTCTACGACATTCTGGAGAACGACGACATGAAACTGGACGACATGTTCCAGACATCACTGGTGTTTGATCTCATCTCTGGTCTCATCTTTCTTCACGACTCAGTCATCAAATTTCACGGAAACCTCAAGTCATCTAATTGTGTTGTGACGAGTCGGTGGGTCTTAAAGATCACTGACTTCGGTCTACACCAACTCAGGGCTAACGCCCAAACGGACTCCAGTGTTGGCGACTATTATAGGAACCTATTGTGGAAATCACCCGAACTGTTGCGCAATAGTGTGGTCGGAGGCAATCAAAAGAGTGATATCTATGCCTTCGCTATTATATTGCATGAGATTATTGCACGAGAGGGTCCTTTCGGTATCAATGCCTATGAGGACCTGACCTCCAGGAGTAAAGACATTGTGCAAAGTGTTAAAGAGTGCAAAGGCTATGAGGATTGCGAGCCATTTAGGCCTGACATCAGTGTAGTTCAGTGTCAGGACTATGTGAAACAAACAATGCAGGAGTGCTGGAGTGAAAACCCCGACACCAGACCTGACTTTAGAACTATTCGATCAAAACTTAAAAAACTAAAACACGGAATGAAGTCTAATATTATGGATAACATGATTGCAATGTTAGAGAAATACGCGACTAATTTAGAGGAAATCGTCGACGAGAGGACGGGTCAGTTGATGGAAGAGAAGAAGAAAACGGAAGCACTGCTCGACCGTATGCTTCCGCGCTCTGTCGCCGCACAACTCATGAGAGGGGAGTCTGTGGTTCCGGAATCGTTTGACGCCGTGACCATATTCTTCAGTGATATCGTGGGCTTCACATCAATGTCTGCCTCGAGTACACCCATGGAAGTGGTGACGTTCCTCAATGACTTGTATACTCTGTTTGACTCTATTATATGCAATTACGACGTCTATAAAGTTGAGACAATAGGCGACGCATATATGGTTGTCAGTGGTCTTCCCCTTAGGAACGGCGATATTCACGCCGAAGAAATCGCTTCCATGGCTTTAGAGATGTTAGAGTCGGTTAAGACATTTAGAATAAGGCATAAGCCTGAAGACATACTACAGCTTCGTATTGGCATTCACACGGGTATGTCATATACAGTATCTATTCTTATCCATACATTTATAACATATACTTCTTTTAGATCTCTTTATTATAACTGAAATACAATTTTTCAAATATAATGACAAAACAAATAGAAAATTAATTCTAAACTACAATTTGCAATTTGATTGATTAGTTTTCTGATCCGATTATTAATTTCTAATCATATGATAACAACCGAAACTAATGTCTACTTTATTAATATCGTATCATATATTGCAATATAATATCTTTCTTTCTGTACTATTATTACTAATTTATTAGAGATTAAGGTTCGGAACAAAATTTCGATTGGGATTAATATTGCAGTTGATTACGTAAAATATTATGTCTACTATTAATGTTCTCTACTCTACATCATTAATATACAGCACAATTAAACAATATTGTTGGAATATTTCAAAGGCTGCTTTATTATCAATGATAATTCTATCATATATCAGATTTATATCAGTAATAATTCATATGTTTATACTTTTAGAATTATTAATAACAAAAGAGATTCTTCGCATTTAGCTTTTTTATATTTTATTTTGTGTCAAGTATTTTAAATATTTTCAACTATTATATCAAGTTTTGAGCACTTCTTGAGACACTTCTACAGTATATAAATTTGATGAGAAGATGAATCTCTTTTTAAAACCCAAGATATTTTGAAAACACTTGAAAAATATATAATAGAATTTCTATACCAAACAAAATATTTATTTTGTAAAAGCTCTATAAAAAATTTATCTAAAGAGTCTTATATGGTTTATAAAAGGATTGTTTACAATAGGGGTGACCGATGGGGGGTATAACCTAAATACACCCCTGTGATAAAGAAAAAACAAGGACCAGCCTATCATTTGACAAAATATTTAACCCTAATAGAATATTCGTTTTTGGAATATTCTGTGAAATTCTGTCTAAATTCTTACAAAAGTAACAGAATTTTATCAAATTCTTGCTAAATTTTATCAAATTCTGTTACATACTTACAGAATTCAGCATATTTTTCCCGAATTCTGTCAAACTCTGTTAATTATTGCAGAATTAGTCGAAATTCTGTTAAAGTACGTCATTTTTAATTAAATTCTGTAATAATTTGACGATTGCAAAATACCCCACCCTATACCCCCTGAATTTGAGCTGTTTGGCCACCTCTAGTTTAAACAGATTTTTAAAATAAGATAAATTGAGCACTTCTTTCAATCAAATGACAATCAAATGATTGATTAAATTGTAGATAAAATAGAGAAAAATATGATAACTTTATTTCAATGTTATTTGAATTTCAAAATAGTTAAACCAAAATATTGTCGTTATATTTAAATATTGTTAATGTTTTCGAATAATTTATACATAATATGTGATGCGATTATAATTCTGATTTAAAACATTAGTTCTTTAAGTAAATATGATTTCAAAATATATCCATAAATTATATTATTATTTAAAATAATTATTAATTTTTGTTGAAAATCACTTGAATATTGATGAAAACACAGTGATATCTTCACATTTAAGCGTAGGTTTTCAACCTGAGAACTGATTTAAAAAATGTCATCTCTGATTCAAAATTTACGGAAAGATTAAAAACGAATTTTGTTCAAAATTTCAGCATTTAAGTATGTCTACTGGATTATTATTCTAAAATTTAGTTGAATAATTGTGAAACAATAGAAGTATACTATTATTCACTTAATATTTGGGAATATTTTTTTAAAAAATCTAAAATTAGTTTGGTTACAAACACAATGTAATATTGAAGGTTATGTTGGAGTATAAGTTATATTAATTTATACACAATTACAAGGATAGAGTTGAACGACGTATACATTGTTTCGATATGTTATTAATAGATTCATAAAAATTTTATATTTACAAAGTCGAATAATTGTTATATTACTATGCTAAATTATATGAGTTGTATAATAGAATTGCTAATGCTACTATAATAATAGCCAGAGTCTAGTCTGCTTAATTATAGTCCTCAAATTCTACTCTTGTAGCCTCCTAGTTGCAGGCGATAATAAGTAAAGTAAATTGATGATTTCGTTTAGTTAAATAATCAAGTCAAAAAAAAAAATTCTAGTTGAAACGTTTAAAACCCGGTACTTTGTTTACTGCTTGATCGCTCTGGATCTTCTATGTAAATTAATGATTTTTTGCTTGACAATTCATAGAAAGAAATTACTTAAAGGAATATATATTTGATTAAAATGTTTAAACGTATTTTTGTAACAAAAATATATCATATAATTAATTAAAACCTAATAATAAAACTGTTTATTATTAAATTCAACACATTTTAAAAATATTTTATATTTCATTGAAAAAATGAGAAATTAATTAAAGTCAAAAATATTTAAATTTTTTTTATTTATTAAAAAAAAGAAAGATTTTGTTATCAAAGCTTTTTTTATTGAGTATAAAATTTACGCTCAAATAACTGTAGCTTAGACTCAAAGCATTAGAGTTTTAATTTAAAGAATTTCTTTGAAAAACAGAATATTATATTATAGAAGACTTTTTCACTTTATTTTAATGCTTACATTCAAACCAGTGATTGAATATTTTGACAAAAACTCATTTATCATTCATAAAGACAACAAATTCTGCTTATTTAGCAATAAATGCTAGAAATCAGTGATGTGATCTAGGTGCTTGAATCAGATAAGAGATTGAAACTGAATCATATCTACTAATACAAACTATAGATTTCAATGGAGTTCAATAGAGTT
>JAQFXN010003797.1:0-10488 GCA_034693365.1 Liacarus xylariae | reverse complement strand
CCACCGCCACACCCTACCACCCATTCAAATCTTTATTTTTATCGATATAATTACCACCGCCACACCCTACCACCCATTCAAATCTTTATTTTTATCGATATAATTACCACCGCCACACCCTACCACCCATTCAAATCTTTATTTTTATCGATATAATTACCACCGCCACACCCTACCACCCATCCATATCTTTATTATTAACGATATAATTACCACCGCCACACCCTACCACCCATTCAAAGCTTTATTATTAACGATATAATCACCACCGCCACACCCTACCACCCACCCAAATCTGTATTATTAACGATATAATTACCACCGCCACACCCTACCACCCATTCAAAGCTTTATTATTAACGATATTATCACCACCGCCACACCCTACCACCCACCCAAATCTGTATTATTAACGATATAATTACCACCGCCTCACCCTACCACCCATTCAAATCTGTATTATTAACGATATGATTGTTTTTCACATTAACCCAAGCATTAGAATAATATTGAAATGATAGAATTTTGATTATATCCTTTATATAATTTTTTGCTTTACATTTAGTGTAATTTAGAACTTAAAACTCAGGAAATTCTTTAAGCCATTGAGATTCTAAAATCATTTGAACTATCTTGCTATTTTTAAATATACACTGTATTCATTTTGATTGCGGATAAATTGTAAACCGGTATGAACTTTCTTTTATTGATGGTCGAGTGCACGACTCTATTCTATAAACTCATATAATATTGTCGAGCCATTGACCAAAGGAGAGGCACAATCTTTAGAAAAACTTTTACAGCTTTGCACAGTTGTCTCCGTTCCTTCTCTTCTCACTATTGTAAACATTTTATGTGTGAATAGGTTTCAGATGTGAAACACATTCCACTTATTCTATACTAATATTGAATGAGAATATATTTTGCCTCTCTTTTCACAATTTATAAGAACCGATACATCTCTTTGCCTTCCGTTTACTGGAAAAACACTTTTATTGAAAAAAATTTTCTTCTTTTTTCTCATAGAAAACATAATAATAATAATAATATTATACAAACTTATGTTAAGCTTTTATAAAAACAAATTCAATTGAGAATATGCACAGAGAAAAAAGTTTTTCACAAATGCATTCACAATATTCTGTAAACATTTATTCAGGTTTTGCGCAAATAAAAGTTTTAGGGGCAATTAATATTTTTTAAAAGTATTTTTAAGTGAAAAATTTTTAATTTGTTTTGTAATTGTTGTTATACTTTATTAATGAAACTTTTATTATATGTATTTCTGAATTTTCAAAGTAGACTCTCAACATAAAGTCTACAAGTAATTGACATAAACTATACAAGTATTTGAATGTTTCTTTAATTAAACATGCGTAGTTCCGAGTCTGATTTGAAAATGCACAAACTCATATATTTATTTTTTATAATATTTTTTGTATAGAATATTTTTTATTTGGATCACTATTTCTAATAATTTCTTAAATAAAGAAATTGTTTTTGTCTATAATTTAGAGTTTGATTTTTGAATTTCTGTGATTTGTCTTTCAAATCACTTCTAAAACTTTAGGCAAACTTTTATTGTACTGTATTTGACACCTCCTCTCATATGGAACTAATTGTCGGTTAGAGTACACACAGGTGTTGAAAGATACTGAAAGATTACAGTAACAGTTACTGTAGGACCTCAAAGGATAGAAGTATCGGTGCCGCTGCAGCTGTACAAGTAAAGTGTCGTAAAGCAGTGGTTATATCTTCTGAACGACACTTTTCACATGTATTAGGATTTGGAAAAATTATTTCGATATTTACTCTTTAAATGCTTTGAGAAATTCCAAATCAGATATATTTGCTTGAATTGAATAACAGAATTGTGAGAAAAATAACCAAAAGTTATAACAGAAGATTTAAATTCTAAAATCTAAATAGTTGATTTTGCAATTTAAATACAACATAACTCAGATATATATTGTATAATGTATGGTAAAATATAAAATAACTGGTTAAAAAAAACTACACCAAAGTTCATTTAGAATAATTGACCAAGCCCGGGGAAAAAGAACACATTATAATTTTTCTGTGTTTGCAATTAAAGGCTTTTTAAAAGATAGTATTTTGTCTATTCTGTCAAAATTTAATAAATAAATTTTTTCATAAATTAATCTCAATATTGATAGAGAGTTGAATGGTTAAAATTCGTACGAAATAAAATTACAATTTAATTTTATGTATTCAACTTTCAACTCTTTATCAATTTTGAGATTATTTATGAAAATAATTACTAAAATTTATTTATTAAAGTTTGAAACAATAGACAAAATACTATCTTTTAAAAAGCCTTTAATTGCAAACACAGAAAAATCATTATGTGTTCTTTTTCCCCGTGCTTGGTCAATTATACAAAGTGTACTGACTTAATTCTGACTGATCAAAATGATAATTATTCAAAAACAAGACAAAATTCTTGTGTAACTTTAGTCCAATCAATGAACTATTTTGTAATCTATATTTTAGATTAAGAATAACATTATTATCTGAATCGTTTCCTCAAATTAATTGTTTTTTAATCTAATAATTCAGCAATAATAAAACATTTAATGTTATTTGCTTAAGTTTTAAGTGAACTTCAATATGAATTATATTAGCTTAATGTCTTGTTCACTTCTTAATGTGCTATTTCCTATTATTCAACATTATGGATAATTCAACGAATAATATAATACTGTATAAACATGAAATTCAATTTCCCATATATTCTATTCCACTTACAAATTAGAAACTAAATATTCAAAATAAATGGTACAGTAACTGTACCTTGTACAGACAAAATATTCCTAACAAAAACAAGAAAGATTAAAAGATTCATTTACTTTTTAACTCCGCTATAACTCCGAAAAAGGAGTATATAGATTCGTTTCCACACTCCTCCCCCACCGTCCAGCACACCCATCCCTCCCTTCCACCCACTCACCACTCCCTTCCAACCACCCACATCCTACCTGTAGTAGAAATGCGATTACGGACCAACATGCCCTCCCTTCCCAATGCAATGGGAATCTATTACAATTCTATGGGATGAGGGCCTCCAATACAATGAAAACGAATTATAATTCTATTGGATGGGAGCCTAAGAACCACTTATTATTTTACTGGGAAAGCGGAGTTATATATATTAATGGTCTTTCTTGTTTTTATTTTATTTCAATAACATATATAATTTTATTTGTAATTAACAATTACTAATTATTAATTATTATTCATCAGTAATTAGTAAAGAGCGGAAAAAGAATTGATAAAAACTTTTGATTCTTAGAGCGCTCTGTCTGTAATAATGAAATTCTGTACGTGAATGCTATCTAAAGAATAAGAATTTGATGTACATTTATGAAAAACTATGAAAACAAGTTTCATTACTACAAACATTGAATAAAATATTTAGTGTTTCGGAATAGGAAAACAAATTATTATTCGATTAACTAATTAATTACTAAATATTGAATAAAACTTCAACACTTAAATAAAAAAATAAGATTATTAATAATTTATTATATTGACAGTGAT
This sequence comes from Liacarus xylariae, assembly GCA_034693365.1. NCBI lineage: Eukaryota > Metazoa > Arthropoda > Arachnida > Sarcoptiformes > Liacaridae > Liacarus > Liacarus xylariae. Next base: position 6,927 of record JAQFXN010003797.1, on the reverse strand, counting down.
ATTAAAATTTGCCAAAGTTTTCGACTCAATTACTTAGAATTTCTTTAGGACTAATATGAAAAATACAAATTAGATTGAAATCCGATTAGTTAAGCTTTGACTAATTTTTAAATCGAATAAAATCATTTTAATATTTCAGTTAAGAGTTTAATTTCACTCTTTTAATGGTATAATAATTTGTTTTCCTATTCTTAAACACTAGTTATTTTATTCGATGTTTGTCATAAAATTACTAATTACAGTAAATCATTTATGTATTTAAAAATGATTTTTATTTCAGATTTACTGTAAGTTACTTAAGATCTTAACAATAAAAAAAAGAATACTGTAAGTTATATAAAGAAAAGTTCAAAAACCCGTTCAACTTTGCTCAAAACATATTGTTGTCAAGTGTTTTATTTTAAGTAATTTCATTATAATGTTATTCTCACTTAAATATTTACTTACAAGGAAACTAATCCGGAGCGCCGCCTTCGATTGGGTTCAAATTTTATTTCTGAATACCTTATTGTATATGTATGTAAAAATTGTAAAAATTGTAAAAATTTTCTGCTCAATTTGATTAGCAAAAAATTTAGCCCATTATGACGTATTGGAAATGCATATATTTTATACAGTTTAGTGTATGTTTTAGTCTTCAATGCTATTCAATTTAGTAGATTTAAAGTATAATTCTATTTGAATAATCTTGGTGATCCAAAATACCCTCCCTATACCCCCTAACTTTGAGTTTATTGGCCATCCCTGATTCAGACGAAAACTCTGATGGAGAAGACACGTCTGCAGACAAAACGTCCCATAAATTGCAAATCTGGTGAATTTTTTAAAATAATTTATTTTTTTAAAAACATAATAACTAATAAGTATTACTCTGCTACAATTTATAAAATTATACTTAAATCTACCAAATTGAATAGCTTTGAAGACTAAAACAAACATTAAACTGTATATAATATATGCATTTCCAATAAGTCATAATGGGCTAAATTTTTTGCTAATAAAATTGAGCAAAAATTTTTATAATTTTTACACACATATACAATAAGGTATTCAGAAATAAAATTTGAACCCAATCGAAGGCGGTGCCCCGGATTAGTTTCCTTGTAAGTTTATTGAATAATTTCTGTACTGCTTTTACATTTATAGAGTATTTCACGTATAAAATGTTAACTATATTCTCTACTGTTACAGTAGCATCTATTAAAATATCAAAGACAAACTATTAGAGTATTATTCAATACAATAATTTGATCTTAAATAATTTCATATCACCTATTTACAAATATGTGAGAAATTATCAGGGATGAGCAAACCACCCCCTGTTATTTTTGTTGATAACCTCCTAGGCGGCTCGCGTAATACCCATCCCTGACTTTTAAACAAGCCAATACCTCTCCTTGAAATTCTTTCCTATGCGCATCCCTGGGAATTATCTTAAATTTGTCTTATATTAGTTGGATTAGTCTAGTGATGGACTATGAACGCAAAGTCAGGGGGTATAGAGGGGGTATTTTTCAATCTTGCAGTATTAGCAGAATTTGACATAATTCAGGCAAATTATAATGAATTCTGTAAGATTCTAACAGATTTTGATCAAATTTTGACAAATTCTTGTTTTTTCTAAGAATTTAGATAGAATTTCATAGAATAGTCGTCAAATACAGTGCCATCGGTGCCGTTTTCTCCAAATCTCTAGGGGGAGGTCTTGTGTTCTTCTTCACAGGGGAGATATTTTGGTCATTTTTGGATAACAGGGGGTATTTTGGCTATACTTCTCCCATTGTCCATCCCTAGATTAGTCCAAACTTAGATGCAATAGTTTGAAGGTTTTGTCAATATTTTATTTTTTGGCGTAATTTATTGTTAAATTTCCAAAATGTCGAGGTAAAGTTACTTAAAAGGACGTGTCTTTTACTTTTGAACCACCAATATTCAGCCCTAGACATATCTGTGTATTCTAGAAATAAATTAATAGTTTATGTGAAATAAAAAAGATTAAAATTAAGACTAAAAATAGGAGAAATAAATGAAATGCTATACAACTGAAATGCTATACAACTGTATAACACAACTTAAATTATACTCATATTATACAAGTGTTCACAAATTACATGCAAGACTTGGTTCAAATCTAAATTAAGAACTTTTCGAAAGTGAAGCTTAAAATTAAAAACAAAACCACAAAAAAATCTTAAAACAGAATGAAATAATAATTATGTGCTTATTATGCTTTTTAGTGAACTGTATTCTAGGCATTAAGAACTTTATTGTCAATTCAGAAGCCTTTTTCTCATTTGTTATGTAATATTCTGTTGTCTGAAGTTTTTTTTTCTTAAATTTTAATTTTCAAGTATTATATCCAGTATTTAATATTTATTATTAGTAACCATTAAATACAGTAATTTTTGTTAAAATTGAATTCATGTATGCATTTATTTCAATTAGTAATTAAATTACTGTACAAATGCATTCACTGCACACTTATTCATAGACGAGTGCATATTTAGAACTGGTAGTCGAAATACTCGATATCCGAATACGTTGTGTAAAAAAAACTATTTCTAGAGTTTTGATTCGTAACACTAAGTGTATAGTACTTTAGTTTAAATATTAGCTAAATCTATATAATTAATTCCTTGGCCCCGAAGGCATACTCTGCCAGAATTGTTATTAATTTTTATTTTTTATACATTTATCTCAATCACAGCATTCACTTATTCAGTGTCAAGAGTTAATTCATTGAATACTTTTATTTGTCTTTATTAAAAAGTATTTTCTCCAAACTTAACAAAACTTTATTATTTATTTTACTTTTTTTATAATTAAATTTTACATTTGATATAAAAGATACTTATATTTACAACTTATTTAGATTACAATAAGATATCTTTCCTATACGTGATTTTTCGTTTATAAAACATATGTTTCTCTTCACAATCGATAAAACCTTTGATCGCAATGTATTAAAACATGAATTTTATGCTAAATTATATAAAATATATTAATATAAGTTATAATCTCCAGTTCTTAAGTCGCTTCAGGGAAAGTGGAATAGTCTATCTCAGCATTTGGTTTATTCAAAGAGTAAGTCATCCAAATGAAAGCAAAACTAACTAAAAAGCCTATCGTTCCGATCAAAGAGCACAAGAGCACAGATAGTATAAGTGAGAAAAACGCATATAAAAGTGCGGAAATTAAGTCATCGATTATTATTGTAATTATAATAAAACAAAAGCAATGAATTAAATAATAAACGGCTGCAAAACCAATGGTGAGGTAAGACCTCCACCACCACCGATGGTCCTCATCCATCAGATTAATAAAGCAGAAGACAACAGCCGTTTGAGTGCATATTAGAATCGAAGCGGTTGTGATCACGAATTCACCCGAATTAAAGAACGGGTAGTTCTCAACAATCCAAACCGACACAAACGGCACTAAACCTCCCAATAGTAAACTGATTGGAAATATATTGTAAACACTTTGTTTCGGTATTTCTCTGACATTAGCTGTGGGCCGAACTGGATATTCGATTGGGGACTGATAGCTGTACCCAAAGTAAGAACCGGCAAAAGTCAAGGGCAGCGCCAAACCAAAGCTAATTAATAAGACAAACATCGCTGGTGTCAAACCTATAGGGAATGCCAGACCACTCGACGATTCTAATAGAAGAAAATTTCGGGTCAGGAATAAGATTGCGGTCAACATAATAGGGTTGAGGGCCGCAGTCAGAAGACAGTTATATTTCCAATTCTGTCCGCCAAAACTCCTGTAGAAACGCGAAGAGACATAACCACCAATACTGCCAACGAGTAATATAAGCAAAATAGTTATCAGAACTATAAGTACTAATGAAGTGGAAAAATGAATGAGAAGTGACAGCACTTCCACCAGTCCTAAGCAGCAGATATATTGAACCCCAGAACCTATTTTTTGAATAAACAATAAAATTTATTTTTAGGTAATAAATATATTTAATAAAGACTGGATTATAAACCAAAAATTTTAAATATTATTCACTAAATCTATAATTTCTTTTCAATAACTCATTAGTTTTTAAATGAATGTTTTGAATAGTTTTATGCATTGAAGCGTTAGTTTATTGATTGCATTAATGACTTATTTAATAGTTTTCTTATGAGATTATCTAAACTACAACAACAAAAAAGTAAAAGTATGTAATAGTACTCAATCACTTGAATCTATGCTTCCTATATTGAAAGTATTACAGAGAGTATAGGACTGTTTATACTGTTTTTATATGATTTCTTTTCTCGAATATATGCCAAATATTTTAATTTTTTATTTATTTTTTTTGCAAATTAAATGAATTTCTGAATTCACTTTCTGGAGAAGAATTATTTGCCAAAATTGGATTAATTAAATGTTTGCATTCAATTTGCATATACACTATAGTCAGTATAGTTAGACTCCTTTGGAAACTTATGATTTTCGGTCACCGAATATTTAATGCCAACTTTTTTTTATATAACAAATTCAAAAGTGAACTCTTGAATTGAAAAATTATGTCACATCAGAAAGAATGAAATCTTTCCGCATTAGCCTTATTTCAGATGGAGTTCAAACATATTATTTCGTTTGAAACGTTTGTCTGCGAGTGTTATACCATTGAAATTGATATTTAATACCTCTAATTAATAAATAATACCTATTAATGATGAAAAAAGAAGCGGATATTTGGGACTTCGGAAGACATCATTAGCTAATGCCTGCCATCCAGAGTTGGGATTAGAGAGGGGTTTGCTATTAATCCAACCAAACAATTCATGTTTTGTTAACAAAGTTCGCGACAATACAAACACGAATGGAATCGATAGTACGATAACTAATAGAATAGCAGTTATGATAAACCACTTCCCGGTATTGCTTTCCGGCAGAGATGATAACAAACTATCCCAACGCTGTTCAGCACCGATAGTATCGTCTCTTATAAATGTGACCGAATATGAGTGATAAACAGTGAATATAGAGGAGTAGTTGAAAGTATTAGATATCTCTAAAAGAGGCGAATCGAGAGCACAGTTCTTGAAATTGTTTTTCTCGTGTTTAATACTTCGCGGCCTTATTTTGATGGCAGTAATGCGTCCGACTCTCTCCCCTTCCCTATCGCCCCACGATTTTGCTGTTCCACTTTCGTATATGAAAGTGAAGTCTAAGTGATTGAACAGATAGAAAGTGTCCGCTTTTGTGTCGCTTCTCTTTTTAATTCGCGGGTCATTTGGGTTTCCGTGAGAGTCCACATAATAGCCTACAGGAGTGCCGATAAAGCACTCCAATGGGTTCTGACTGTAGCACCAGGACATAGGAAGGTTGTCTGCGAACAAGTGCTGATAGTATTGCTTATTCATAAGCATTTTCAAGACACTGATTCGGTGAATGTCGAAGATTCGGCTCAAATCATAGGGTCGTTTGCATAGGAGTCGGCACTGGTCGTTACGCATGAACTTTATGTCATAAGAGGTCCGGAATATCTTGTCGTCCCACTCGACTAAATCGGATTCACTGTATTCGAAGCCTTCGATCGACGGACAGAAATCGAACTGATTATAGGAATAGGGAATGTATGTCCGCTCGGAGTCCAATGTGTTTATATAAATGGGTATTTGTGTCGTGCAGTTGTTGGTCACGTCTGTGGTGTTCTCCTTGCAGTAGATGTAAGGCTCGGACGGGTTGTAGGGCTGCGGGAACTTAAACCAAATGTTGTATTTGATTGCCATACAGTTGTGAGCGAACAATACAATCAGAGAGACGTAGAGACGGGTGGTTCCACTCGACTGTGTCATTGTCCTCATCAGTGGGTTAACCAAACACTGCCTATTTGTGAGTTTAAGCACTATTTCTTTGGTTCCAACGATAAGTCAACTCTATTTCACACAATTGTTTAGTAAAAAGTTTTAGTTTTTCTGTTTAATAATGAAAACAACAGCTAATAAAACACACAATACTTTTCACACTTTTTACAAGTTTTTATGACTAAAGCAATGGATGAATGAGTGAAATGAAAGTATGATTTGATTCTTATATTCGAGAATCACTTCTAAAAAATATATTTACTTTTGATTCTATAGTAGAGTAAGAGCTCGTAAATAGTCGTTTCACTGCCACCACTGCTAGCAGTGAAATGAAATGAGTATTTGTGTGTCGGCACAGGCTATGAGAGGCAGCGCAGGCAATGCAAACATAACAAGCTATTATTTTGTAATAACTTAAAAACTTGTCTGACAACTATCAAAATAATTCTAAATATAATTCATAATTCATTTCAATTCATTTATAAAGTCGTAAATAAATTCAAATGAAATCAAGTACTGTATTATGAAAGTCCTTCTCGACGTTACATCAATTTGACGCTAAACAATGGGCCAAATAATTTGTTTAATGAAAACTCAACAATAACTTCTTAATAAGTTATTATTTGAGAATAACTTTACTGTAGATACTCAGCGCTGAATGAATACACTGTAGTGTTTGCATTACAAACAAATATAACATAATTTACATAACGTTTTCGTATCGAATAAAAAGATTCAGAAATATTCAATTAACAGGTTAAACTCAAACCTATCATTTCGTAACAAAACAATCTATACATTGCGTTAATACAATTCTAATTTTGTAACAATGGTTTAGTTGATTGTGTAAATTAGGTCTCACTGTTATTCTGTGATTAATCATTGGGAAGATCACAATTCACACAATGAAAGGAAAGTTTTTGAAGCTAATGACCCATTAATATAAATATCAAACTTAGAAATATAGTAATTATATGCAAAGCTAATTATGTTTTTATTAAGTTGTAAATATCAATGCCATGATGTAAATGCCATTGAAAGAGAGCGGAGTAGCTCAGTAGGTATGGTTCTCGCCTTACTCTGCGAAGGGTCGCTGGTTCGAGCCCAGCAAGTC
>JAQFXN010003796.1:0-10488 GCA_034693365.1 Liacarus xylariae | reverse complement strand
CGTCGAGAAATGGCTTCATTCATACCCGCCGGGGAAGAGACTAGTGATGATGAGTGGGAATTAGAGTACACTAACGAAGTTTATACCACTCCTCTATACACATCAACAAGGTTTAGCTATAGATAAACACTATTACGAAGAAGATTTGGAGTTCAAATGGCGACATAAAAAAGAAAAATTTGAATATTTTCCAGTCCAGGAAAGTAGAACCGATTGTATGTATTGTATTCAAAACAATTGTACACAATTAAACTAAAGTAAACTTTTTTGTTATTTATTTATGAATTTAGTTGATTCAGTGGACTATATTAAAAAAGAAATGAATGGGTTATTCAAAGGCTGATCACTAATGCGCTGTCCTTTTTCAATGACAACTCAAAAATACAGAAATACTGATCCAAAGACCGACAGTCGGCCTAATATTAATGAAATTTTTGATTTCGTAGTTAGTACTCCAGACCCAAAATGCAGACGTAAGTACTTATGGATAAAAAAAATTAAAAAGATTTTGATTTTATATTTTGATTTCTAAGAATGGCTCAACCCTTGCAATAATCAAAGAATTGCACACAAAATAGTTATCCAACAGAAGGGCGAATATAAAGGCTCTTTCATATACTATAGAAAGGATTCAGTTGTGCCTAACTCTTGGGCGTTTTTTTCTATATTAACGGATCCATTGGAAAGAAACAAAGTATACAAAAAGTATATTAAATAAAAAAAAAGTTAACTTTTTTTTATTTTTTCTCCACAGTTGGAGACGAGACTTAAGGCTCGTATTGATGACACAAACCTAAGAGTTTTGGGTAAAAATTATTGTACGCTTTGTTACTCTACCACTCATATGATAAATGACTGCAATTCCTGCGCCTTATGTTTGAGTAAACAACACTACACAACCCAGTGTGTTTACGCAATTAATTATATTAAGCCGAGACCTAAAGTCACTACTGGGAGACCGAGCACTCTGACAGAACAAAGTCGGGAGAAACGACTGGGCTTAGCAGTATATCCGAGGCGTTACTATAGACTTCTGGGTCTATATGTCAATCAGTTTTATGATTTTTAATAATAATGTGTTTTGTATTTATCTAATAAAGAGAACTTTTTTGTTATTGTTTTCCTGGAATACATGTATTATTTAATGTAATTATAACAAATATTAAAATTTTTTAAATCCTAATATATTATTGCATAACTTCTTTCGCCACATGATGTCACTACAATATATAGTCAAAACTTGTCTATTAATTCAACGCATGTGTAATAGGTTTTGCGCGCAAAAGCTATGAAATAATAGCATTTCAACTGCCATTCGTTGTCATGCATTAGAAGCAAACACTTCAGAGAAGATATGGATTCAATTAGAAGCCAATGGCCAGTAATGGCAACCAATTCGTATAAAATAACCACAAATTTCTTAACTAATTTAAAACTAAGTGAATATTTGGATGAATTTAAAGGTAAATAACTTTATTTGTAATCATTTATATGTAAATATATTTATAATAGCAAAAATTGGTATTTTTATCGTTATTTAAAAAAAATTATTATTAAAATAATTTTTATTTCAGAATCGATTAATAAACTGATTTGTAATAACAAATGGAGACCCGATCCCACTGCGAGAAATGAGAGAAAACAATTCAAACATTTGTGTGATGTGTTAACAGCAGAAGTAGAGGAATATTATGCGTAAACTCATCAAAATTTTATAATTTATTTAAAATTAAAGTTAACTTTTTTATTAGTCTTTACCCTTCGGCCGACTGGTATTCAGATATTCATTATTTCATGGCTTAAATCATTTCCTATTATTGGAACGGATCCTATAGGAACTACAGTTCCATATATTGTAAATAAAAAGAAAGTTAACTTTAATATTATTAAAATATCTTCAGCAAAGAATTAAAAAAACAATATTCAGTCGGTTTAGAACCATTCGCGGACACTATTCGTCGAAAAAAAGAGCGAATGAAGAGGACAATGAGTGGCCCGACCCCTCACAGCATAAAAGAGGTCCCAAAACAATAAAGAGTAATTAAATACCATTACTGGCGATTAAACCACACCAGAATCCATCTAAAGCTTTGACCGCATATCTGAACAAATACCCAAACGTTCGCATTGAAGAACAGGTGTTTAAAAATAAAGTTAACTTTTTTATAATTTATTTAATTATAAATTTTTTTAGTTTCAGAAACTTATTCTTAAAGGACTACTAATGAAAGAATACATTACGGAAGAGGAGAACGACTTCACTCTAATAATTGCGAGGTTTCGGGAAAATAGTCTTCAAATTAACTATATTTTGTGATTTTTGTCTCTTATTTATAATTCATTTGAATTTTTCATTATTTTGTAATTAATATTAATTTTGAGTAAATAAATAAAACAATTAAGAATGTTATTTAATATTTATTATATTTGAATAAAAAACAACAGTTTTTACTGCAAAAAAAGTTTTATTTTACAATTATATTTGATTTGTTATTAGCGCCTCTACTTGTGAAATTACAACAGTTTTCGTTGTGCACACTATTACACTCTGTGTTGATAAAATTCTAGAAAAAGCCTTTTCAGATTGTTATGTAATTGTTGCCAAATGATGAGAAAAAATGCCTTCATTTAAAACATTTTGGGACACTTTTAACAATCTAGCTTGCAGTAGGATTTACTGTGTAATTCTGTGTTTTAAACAAATATTCATTTTTAATACTTTTCATAGATTTTAATCAATTCATTAATTTTGTTATTTTTGTTTAAAACATCTTATTTTGTATCAAAAGTTTCTGTATTTTTATTTCTGCAGAAATGACACAATTCTTAAGCAATGAATTGAAATTCAAATTCTGGTGAGAAGTCGTGCCGAAGAGTGGGCGGCCTTTCAGTCGTTGTGGAGACCACTGAACGCGGATTTGTTTGTAAACATTGGACTCTCAGAGGCACTCATTTTATAGTTTTTAATATTAATACTTATTTTCTATTAAATAAAATGAGTTTAAGAAGTAATGAATCGGCAATTATTGAATTGAGACAACAAAACACTAGACTTTTAAATGATTTACGTTTTGAACGCCATTTGAATACAATTTTAGATAACATTAGAAACTATTCGTTAGTTTTGATAAATAATTGTAAATGCGATCAAAGCTCAGACTTAAGGACAGAATTAAATGATTTGCAAACAAAATATGCGAAAATAAAACTTTTGAAACTCAATGAAAGCATTCATTTATTCCAAAACAATGACATGAATTCAGGTATTATTTAATTTACTTTAATTTTCTGTATTTTTAAATAAAATACTTTTTTTCAGTTATTGTTAGACAAGAGAAGAGTCGAAACGAAGAGTCGATTAATAAATCGATTGATTTTAATATTGACTCGAATTCAATACAAAGTATTAAAACGGAGTGTAATTCAAACTTCAGTTTAATTACAGAAATATTTAATAAAAACAGTAATAAAAGACAAGTTTTAGACAATTCATCGCTTCTGACAGTAAATGATTCGCAAGAAGTCATAGAAAACGGCAATTCATATGACTTTCGATGCAATGAATGTGAACTAAGTTTTGAATCGGAATTGGATTTGGAATTACATGTGAATAGAGTTCACAAAAGCATTGAATCCTATGTTTGCTATGAATGCAAACAACAATTCAATTCTGAGGAACTTTTTTCTAAACATTTTGCAAAAAATCACAGAAACTCTTACTTTGAATACAATATAAATCCGTCGATTGAATTGACTTTAAATGACAGCCAAAGTAGTGATCAATCAGTGGATAAACAGTTTAAATGCGATTTCAAAGACTGTAACAAAAGTTTTAAAACTAAAAATAGTTTAATTCAACACAAAAATACTGTCCATTCGACTCATGTCTGTCCACATTCTATGCCAGCAATTGATTGCAATTCAATGGACGACAATAGCAGTCAATCATTTGATGTGAAAACTGAGGAATCTCTTGATATGAGTAACGAATCGTCTTCTGGTCAGACAATGAATACAACTAAATGTTCCGTTCAATCGATTAACACTAATAATGACAACACATCTGTGTCTTCGCTGTTCACCAGACTTGTGACTAATGTTTTATTGACCACTGGTCAACACAAAAGCTCAAGAAGTAATTGTCGGGTCTATAGGTGTGAGTTTTGTGACAAAGTATTCAGCGGTAGTTCACATCTGACAGTCCATCGACGCATACATACGGGAGAAAAGCCATTCAAATGCAAACTGTGTTCCTATGCCTGCTGTGAGAACTCGAAATTGCGCCGACATATGAAAACACACAAAACAATTGAATCATTAGATCTCTTATAAAAACTGTCCGAACATTAGTAACTGATATACAAAGGATTGAGAGAAAAAACGGCAGAAAGAATTGGATATTTTATAAACTGATTAGAACTCAATTTTCTGAAAGTGTGAATAAGTGGTTAAAAATGTTTAATAAACAATATTTAAAAAGTATTTATTTATATGTAGTTTATATAACGTTTATAATTGTAAATATTTTTAAAATTAATAAGTGTTTTATTCATGTTTTCAAAATTGATATTATAATATATTTATATAATTTTGTGAAACCTTAATATAGGTCGCTATTTGCCCCTATGTATGTTGGTCTGGGATGTTTAAAGAAAGGGCAAAATTCTCCTACATTACTTGATTTTCTCACGTCTGGTCCTCCGTAGTAATGCATTTATTGTTTATGCGTGTATTACCGGTAGTTTATTTCTAGTTTTTAGTACAAAACACATTAAAATCACATGCTTGTTTATTGGTTTATAATCGAAAAATCATTGAAATATTAATAATTTGTAATGAATTTTACAAGATATTTTGAAAACTGTGCTTTCGATGCTGTTTCACAAAAATTTGCTTGAAGGGGGGGGGGTTACCTCGCAGAGAGGGATAACTGATAGATGGTATTCCGCTAGACCCCCGCTTCGACATCCCTGGCCTCTTAGCCTATCCCTTAGTTTCTTATAAAGCTAAATTTTACAAACGACGAATCGTCAAATTATTATAGAATTTAGTTAAAAATGAACCAAATAAACAGAATTTTGACGAATCTGGGGAAATTCCCGAATTTAGTCAAAATATCCTTTGGCCTCGTCGCCGTTTCTTAAAAGTTTCTTTTAGGGGTGGGGGGTGGGGGTGGGGGTGGCTACTTTGTAAAGTTTTTATAGAAGTAGTGACAAAAATTTAGCTTTAATTGCCATTTTATACAGCTATTTCAATTACAATAAGAAGCTCATTTTAAATATAACTTTCAATAAAAACCTATTTTTCAATGCCCTACGTATAAATGTCTAGTCTAACTTGATGGGACACTTTTACAAATATAAAATATTTTATAATTATTAAATATATTCTTAATAATTGAATATAGCCGATAGCTTGCTGTAAAATATTAAGCCTATTCAGGGATGGGGAAAGGAAGAAATCTTGGGGGAGGGTATTTTATTCTGGCAAAGCCACGGGGATATTCCGGCCTATGACGTCACAAATTTTGCAAAATTTTGGACAGGGGGTCCAGGAAGGTTAGGCAAATTATGATGAATTCTGTAAAAATTTCACAAAATTTGGCCAAATTTAGCAAGAATTTGATAAAATTCTGTTATTTTTCCATGGGGGTATCCGGCCAAAATCACAGGGGGTATTCCGGGTTGGACTCTCCTTTCTTCATCCCTGAGCCTATTGAATAGGTTGACCATACAAATGGACAAACATAGAGTATTAGTAATCATTGGTTAACGTCTAATAGTGTCTAAAATTATTTTTAAAATATAAAATAATTAAAAAACATAATTAATGTATTAAAATGTTTGTCGCCTTAAGTTAAGACCCTTAACCACTACTTCCTGTCCTACTTTTGGCGGTATTTGTGCGCTTATATCTTGTGTTTCACTTCCGGTTCTTATATTTCATCAATATTTAGTCCATTCAATGTGTGTATCAATCGATTGTAAATTATTTGACTTTTGGCTCAAATATAATTGAATTGAATTGAATATCATTTCAATCAATCATTAAATCATTTAATTGTCTTTTCTATGAATATAGGATTCAGTAATCATTAAAATGAGTGAACCATTCGCTGACTATATTTCGGATGTCTTTAAAGAACAAAATAATAGACTTTTGAATGAATTGTCTTTTGAACACAAATTGAATGAAGTTTTGGAAGAGTTTAGGAATTATGCAATGGTTTTAAGGACTAAATGTAAATGCGATCAGAAATTGAATTTAATTGAGAATTTCAAGGAATTGACCGAAGAATACGAGAGTCAGGAATCGAGAAATACAGGGAATAAGGATTTAGAGCACAGTTCAGACATCAATTCAGGTATTCATCGATCGGACAATTGGTCGGAAGAATGATTGCAAACAATATATTGTTTGGTTTTGCAGATAATCCCAAACCACAAGAGGTTATTGTTATTGATTTGGAGGAGGAATTGGATTGGAATTCACGTCTGAATAGCATTAATAAAAACAAAACGCTTTTTAATGACTTGTATTCTAAACGTCAATTGAATGGAGTTTTAGAAAACATTAGAGAATTCGCAATACGTTTTGTGAATAAATGTAAGTGCAGTCCAATTCTGAATCGTAAGGAACTGAACGAATTGGAAACAAGTTATTGGAAAGAGAAGGCATCGAAACCCACGGAAACTAAGGATTTATCGCAAAATAATAACATAAACTCAGGTATTGAATGGATTTGAATATAACTAATAAATGAATATGAATTGAATTAAACAATTATAGAGAGAAGTGTTGTCCCAATAGTTGAATCAAATGAGAGTCAAATAGGTTTTGGCAATAGTTGTGGTAATTATTAGAAAATTTGTTTAATTGAAAAAAAGATTAAATTATTTGTTATTTGAAGCGAATGTTAAACAAAAATTGGTTGAAAGCGATTGCAATACATTCTCACAATCAGATCAATCGATGACAGGAGTGGGCATCGGAACGAAGACTTTAAGTAATTAATTAATTTGGAAGAAGAACAGCCTAAACGTCATTTGAATTGTTGGACTATTTTATACTGAATTATATCTAAAACAAAGAGTTTATAAGTTCTCAAAACTGTAACCAACATCTAAAACAATGCTCAGTAGTGTATTCTAAATACTGAATCGACTGATGCAAACATTTAAAGTCAAAAATAGTAACACAATTAGAAACCTAAGCGCAAACATTTATTATTTATTGACTACTTTTATAGTATTGAAAATCTAATAAGTTTTAGAGTAAAGAATAAATTGAATCCAATACTGTTTGCGCGCATAGGTTTGTAATTGTTGTTAATTTAGGTATAATTCTTTAGGAAATAGTCCAACAATTCAAGTGACGTTTAGGCTCTTCTTCTTCCCAATTAATTAATTATTCAATAAAACACATTATTAAAACAGTGATACCCAAGAAGTCACAGCATATATGTTGTTAGGAGTGGGTAATCATTGAAAAAAACCGATGAGTTTTGATACCCCAATGGGTTTTGGAAAACCACTCTCCCTCTGCCCCTGGACTCCATCGCTCTCTGTTATGCCTTAAGAAATAATTTATTCGGTTTTATATTTATAACAAAAAGACAAACTTTTTTTAAGGCTTTAATACAATTATATTAAAAATTTTCAGATAAACCGCAACCGAAAGCACTTTATATCGATTTAGTGAATGACGATTGCTATGAATGCGGACAGAGTTTTGAATCAGAATTGGATTTTAAAATACATAAGTGCGGCCATAATATTCAAATGGATTCGATTCCCAGCACTCATTCGATTCGAGTCAACAGAGAAAAAGAAAACTCAGGCGCACAACACGTTTTGTCCATAAGAAGAGACTTTCGGCCAATACTACTCCCATAACTGCTCCACAAAATCAAGTGAACGTCGAGTGCAGAACACATTCTCGATATGAGACTGTGAAAGCAGTCAAAAGAGTTCGTCCGGCAAATAGTGTGTCGACTAATGGCGCACAGAATCGGGTGAATAGTAAACGAAATGTGCATAAGTGCAGCACTTGTGGCAAAGTTTACTTAACAGAATATTATGTCAGAACAAGGCATCAACGCATACACACCGGAGAGAAGCCCTACAAATGCAAACACTGTTCGAAGTCTTTCACATTTGATACCAGTTATTACCGACACCTGAAGACTCACGGCATTTACACTAAAGTCAAACAACCAATTGGAGGCCAAACCCATAGCTGGGATCTGCGATCAGGTATTGTCATTTCGATCACTCCTTACAGCCCATCGACGCAAACATAATAAGACAACGATTAAGCGTTGGAATAAAGCCATTAATGAGAGCACTGGTGGACAGAATTGGACAGAATTCATAGCTTGTGATTACTGTCACAAACGCTTTCCATCGGATAGCGAACTAGAAATTCATATGCGCTCACATACGGGTGGAAAGCCATACTGTAAGCCCTGTGCGGCCACTTTCTGTGACCAACGCTGTTATAAACGACATTTGAAATCACAAAAACATCGAATGAATTACAGTTAAAAACAATTATCCAAACGTTGAACACTTGAATAATGGCCTCAACTTTTAATCCATTCTTTGATTAATACGTTATAATTGATATTTAATTTCTTAGAATATTTCGAAACAAACCTCTAATTCATTAATCTTTTAAAGATTTCATATTTTCCAAACATATGTAATGTTTCTTATGTTTCAAATAAAATATAATCAAAAAATATATTTTTAATTTTCGAATTAATGTTTTTAAAAGCATTTTTGTATTTCATTTCCATTAAATAAAATATTTTTCGCTTAAATTAACGATTTATATGAAAATTATCACAAACCCTGAGCTCATCTATATTTAAAACTTTTTTCCCAATTATTTTCCAATTTTCAGTAGCCATGTGTGAGGTCTCAAAATGACACTTTCCCTACATTTGAGCCACCAATACGAACACCTATTCATAATTTATATCTAAATATTCTTAACCAGGGGTCGCCAAAGGGGCTATAGCCTAAATAACCTCCTTAGTTTGAGATTTTGCAAAATGCCCTTCCCCTGACGTTTTGTGCCGTAGGTAAAAATTTCTGATTTTACCTTACTCCCTGTGCATTTTTCATATTTTGAAATTTAGTATACCCGCAGGCATTTTGAGAAAATTTCCTCAAAATACCCCTTCTATCCCCCCCCCCCCCACTGACTTGGTCGACATTGTCAACTCCAGTCGACATGGAACTAATAATTATTCAAATATTTTTCATATTTTTAGTAATTATAACATAAAATAGATTTCTTTTAAAAACAAAGTTTATCTTATTATTAGAGGAGCAAAAACATATTTATATATAAACTTAAGTTAACTCAACATTTGATAGAACTTCGTTTACAAAAACAACTTATTTATGAAAAATAGTTTTAAAAGAAAATAATTATTAAATCGGTTTAAATAATTTTTAAAATTAGATTCTAATTAATTATATATTCATATCATTTATTACACAACACTTAATCATTGTTAAAGGATTACACAATAGTTTCACTAGAGATGAGTAAAAAGAAAGTTTTATTAAAAAAGTTTTTCACTAATAAAAACATAATTCAAATGCTTTCCAAAAAGCGTGGGTTTTGTGGGCGACAGACAGAGAATTCATAGCTTTGGGCAAATTTAAACATACAATTGTATCCCATTATAAGCTACATAAGAGCTATTATGATTGACTTAATTATAATGTACTTTACAGTTGAATGCCATTACTGTGAACAAAATCAAATGACATGCAATTTACAAAATACATTGGTGTTCACCAATTCTTGTCCTACTATTACCACTCCTTTATTTTCAATGTTTTCGATTCTATAATAAAGACATTTACTGTTTGTTTAATAATTATATGGAAATTAATCAAAATTGTGTTCTTTTTCTACAGAAAGTAATTTCTTAAATCACTTCTATTATTAAACAAATAGATAATGTCAAAATAAAAAATGAAATCTAATTGATTGATGCGAACGACAAACATCTCTTTAAGTTTGAAAAAATATTGGACTTAATTGTTGAATCAAATTTTTAAAGAAATGAGCAAAAATGTTCCTAGTTCATATACAAATGAGACTTGTTAGTCATTTTATAACGAAGTCTCTCTGTTCAACGAAAATGATTTTAACGAAACGTATTTCAACGAAAATCACTTCAACGAAAATATTTTTAATGAATGATAGTCCCTAAAAAGTTTGCGAGATCAAATAAACCCTTTTAAAGCCCCAAGTAGAGGTTAAGGTAGGGGGTATAGGGTACTGTTAAGAGCCTCAAAATCACAGGGTGGTACAGGGTGTGAGAATCAAAAAACTACATCCATTATGATTAAGTATTTTGCCAAAATCGTGGGGGTCCTCGTTTTTCCATCACAGGGGGAGAGTATTTTGGTCATTTTTCATAGAAAGGGGGTATTTTGGCTATACCCTCCATTACCCATCCCT
>JAQFXN010003795.1:0-10491 GCA_034693365.1 Liacarus xylariae | reverse complement strand
TATAGCAGCTTTTATTTTTGTTTACAGATATTCTATACTTTGGTATTGACTGCCAGTACTTTTCATATTCATGAAGTCATCAATAATAAAGGTTTGTATGTATTGTTTTCGTGTATCAAATTCATTTACATTGTCACTAATCATCAAGATTGTATAAATATTTATATATCAATAACTCGATATACACTAATTGAGTATAATATAATAATAATTATTATTAATAACACAAGTTGAAACATTTTCTAAATACAATATTCTATCAAGATAGTAAGAGATTTTATCGGTATAATGATTTAAAATTAAAGAATATAGTTTGTAGAGTATAGTACTCCATAAAGTTTAGCTTGGTTAAAACTAATTTTTCTATTTAATTACTACTTTAAGTTAAATTATTAAATTATTATTTATTATTCATTGATTGAAAAAGATATTGATAATTCATTATTGGTTTCTAAATTAAGTCTACCTAGTTAATATTCAAATTACTGTAAACCTAAGACCAGTTTTGACACTGAACAAGTATATTTTGTTTTACAATTAACTCCACTCTACCCTCTGTTAATTCTGAGAATTCGAATTTTACTTTTCCTTCTAAATCTAATTCTATGAAAATCATCAATCGTGAATTAATTCAAAAATAATAGAAATCTGAGTTTACTATTGTTATGACTCAGCTGTACATGAAATCCATTTAATACTGTAATTATTATTCGCATTATTAAACATTTGAAAACAGAATTTTATTTGGATTGTGTTGAACAGCATTTTGTTCTTATTTACTATTCCCTGAATAAGCGCTGGCAAGACATCAGGAATATCAAGAAATGCTGCAAACAATTCAAACCGATATAATTTCTCTATACTTTATAACAGTATCTCTTGTTATAAGATCTCTTGCTATAGACTCGAAGAATAATCGATTTATTATTTGAATCTGAATTTATTTAATGTTGTTTTTGCTTTATTCTTATACTATTCTTATATTCTTACCCTGTTTATTAGTATATAATGCGCACATGAATACTTCAAATATTTATGTTTTTTGCTCAGATAATGCGCACCTGACGTATAATGCGTAATAAAACTATAGAACTTTTAATACTTAAGGCCATTCAAATAAATGTTAATAAATAATAAAATCTGACAAATATCCACATTTACACAAGGGGTAGTCAGAGAGGGTATAGGTGGCGATATTTGAGAAAATATTTCTCAAAATACAGGAAGTAAAGTTTATTATTTTTTCATGGACAAATGCAAAGGAAAGGCGAAATTAGTTAAAAATCAAATTTTTTTTGCTGCAGTGCAAAATGTTAGGGGTGTATTTTGCAAAATCTCAAACTCAGGGAAGGTATTTAGGTTATACCCTCTTGGTTACCCAGCTTTACACTTATATTAAATTCAGAAATTACTTCATTCCTATACAACTTTACTCAAATTAATTACTATTTTGAGAGCGGTATGGTCTGGAACACCATATTGGCCGATATTCGAACCAAATCTTAATACATATACTCTAAATGAAAGGAAAACTAACCTAAGGATAGGATATTATAATATCATCTTAAAGGTCAGAGAAATGGCAAATAACTTCATCAGGCAAAAATAACAAATTTTACAGTAATTCTTAAAGAATAAAAATAATTCAAAAAAAATTAACTTTTACGGCGCTTTTACATATAATGCGCACCTACCGTGTAGTGTACATATTTAAATTTGTACAAAAAATCACTCTTTTCTTCAGATAATGCGCGCATTATATACCAATAAACAGGGTAATATGGAATAGTATGGTTACCCCCGGCACAGAACATCAAATTAACTATTCGAACGCAAATAGATGGACAGTCAATAGATATATAGAGCACATTATCAAATAAGTTAGAATCTATACATTAAGTAATATAATCTCTTATAACTTAAGGAAATGTTTACTTTGATTAGACTTTAATAATACGTTACGCAAACACATGATTAGAAAACAAAATACACATAGAAATCTATTTTCTTGGCTTTTCTGACAATGATATAACATAACTTGCTATAATAAGTATTTAGATTGAAAATTTTTAGACCCATTAAGATTCTTAAAAAGCTAAACTTAAAAAGCTAATTTATTCATTTATATGTTAGTATATATTCGGTGAAGATTATAAAATATTTCTTAATTTAAATTTAAGAGCTTTCCAGTCATTAGCAGTAATAATGATTATTTTCTTAATCAGTGGTAAATAGACTTCATTTTCAAACAAAAAAGTAAATGCTTTTGATTTGGTTTTGTTTTATGTCAATAGTGAGTGACCAGGGATGCGAAAGCGAAAGTATTGTGAAATCACCACTTTCGAGGCGAGATATCGCCGAAATAATCAATTAAGGGATACTTTTCAGATCAGTTTTCAATTATAGGGATAATGAAATCAATTAAAATTAATCTTTCAATGAATTTCTATCAATCCAAAATTTTATTGGGCGAAAAATCAAGGAGTACTAACCGACGGTTCGCACTTGTATTGATTATATTATCTTTTTTCGATTATAAATATTTTCATTTAATAAAATCTCATTTAATCTCTGAAGAAAACTAGTTTAAGATTTTTTTTTAAAAATATTTGTTAGAAATTGAAAATTTCTTGAAAGAAATTTTGAAGTAAAGCAATTTTATTTTAAAGATTTGTTCTGGATGAATAACAAAAGAAAACCATAATTGAATTATATATGAATTATGTCTATAAAAATTGTAGTTTAATACTAGCTATTTATGCCAATAATATAGCAAATTTTCAAACAATAATTCAAATTGAATTAAATTATCAAACTTTTGACATAAAAATCTAGAAAATTATATAAATTTTCAATAATAAAGAGACTATTATTCATTTTAATGCTAAAATTGTTGACATTATTTTTTATTGAAAATATTATACAATTTGAAACATTTTAATAACCTTTTTATAAAGAATATACTCAATCTTTATATTAATTTAGTTTGTGTAACATTTAAAAAAATAATGTAAAGGTTATCCCATTTTCACCTGAAACAGTGAACTAGATTTGTCCCTCAAGTCTATTAATATTAAATATTTTTAATTCACCTTTTTATTTATTATTAACCAAGGGTTGCCAAAGGGGATATAGATTTAGTTTGAGATTTTGCAAAAGTTTTGAAAAAATTATACCCCTCCCCCCTTCTCAGACATTTTTGGCAAAATTATGGAACAAAATTTTACACCATTAATATTTTAGAAATATTAAAATTTATAATGTTGACCTTAAAAACACATTATTAAACTTGTTTGAATATAGTTACTAGGCAACTGTTGAACAGGTGCAATTAGATATCTATAAAAAAAACTACTTGGTTATTATAAAAGATTTTCTGTTTAGTTTTTCCTCAAATAGCTATTTAATAATAATCAATTAATTATTATGATTAATAGTTTCACTGTCTGTGAATTATTATTTTGGTTGATATAAATCTATTGATTTTTCATTCAAATATTTACTCAAAAATACAAAAACACTTTAGGCAGAAATGTAAAATAGAATTGCCATGCTTCTTCTTTCATCTACTTCCTCTTGTCATAGTGCTTTTTCTAACTTTGCGTATTCACCATGATATAAAAATGTTTTTAACAATACAACTTAGAAATAATTTGAAAATTCAATAAAAAAATATTTACAATTGAATGTTTGATGTAATTCAATATAAAAACTAATAAAATACTTCGGAATAAATGTATAGTATTTGAAATTAAATTAAAGATAAAAATTTTCTTCTCAACTCGATTGGGGAAAGAATATGCAATAAAAACTTCTAAATTTAATCAATACTTATAAAAGCAAAGGTTATTCTAATATTTATGACAATTCCGGTAAAACCCAAAACTTCAATACAATCTTAACAATACTACAATAATATACACAAATTGAAGAGTACTTATCTAAATAGTACTTCAAAAAAGAAAATTATTTTCTTAAATAAAATTTTTATTCGAACTTAATATAAAACATAAAAAAATTTCGACGAAAGCTTCAACACATTCTTTGGGCTTATATTCCTTTATTACACACATAGGAATAGTTGTATTACACATATAGATAGCTATGCTTTCTATTAATGATTTTCATATAAATGATATGACATAATCCAATGTAAGATAAAGTTCCGCATCGAAAGCTGTTATTTCAGATGAGAATATAAGTGGAGAAGGAGGAGAGAGAGAGAGAGTGTGTGTGTGTGGGGGAGAGAGAGACCAATGAAGGGAACGCCGAATGAAAAGAATAAGAGAATCAATGCCTCTCTGCGATTATCGCTATTCCTTGTGATATATAAACTAATGCCTCGTTTTCTATGCAGTCAAATGTTGTTCAAGTATTGAGTTTTTGCTCTAGAATTCATGGATCACTTGATAGTCAGTTTATGTAACTCAACCCATATTAACTGTAAAGTAACTAAAATATAGTACACTATTCTTCACATATAGTAAATAAGTTTTTGATAAAGAAATAAAAATAGATTCTCATTCAATGCAATGAAATCGAATAGTTTTGAACTCATTTCCATAAATCATAAAATACAGAATTGTTTACTCATTTCTCAAGTGCTATACCGTAGCGTCTTTTCACTCATCAAAACCTAAGTTCCTTTTCTCAGCATTTTTACATATTTTCCTTAAAAAATTATTTTTATTTTAGATTTATTCCATAGTTTTATACATAACTTGTTATTAACATCAATTTAATCTAGGTTAAAAACATTAGAATCAATTGCAGATAATTCAATAGCACTTATTCTATTGGAAAGAAATAGCCTTATAGTGTGTATTTATATACAGTATAACAAAACATGGTTTGTTTTGATATAATGTTTGTATAATTTCAATTTTCTTGGGTAATGCTGAATGGGCAGCATAGGCAGCATGACAGTAATTTTGTTTTGTCAGTATTTTTCATGAAGTTTTTTTTATTTTGTAAAGCAGCACGTCCTTCATATTTCAGCAAATTTTCAATTTTGTAAACTTGGTATTTTTCTTCCGATATCAAAGTAGCAAAATTGAATATAGTGTTTGTTGCTGCTTTGATATTAGAAGAAAACTACCAAGTTCAAAAAATTAAAATTTACTGAAATATGAAGGACATGTTGCTTGATAAAATAGAAGAAACTTCATGAAAGAATATTAACCACAACAAAAATGGCAGCAAAATTACTCCTATGTTGCCTGTGCTGCCCATTCAGTATTCCCCAATTTTCTTCCCCCTCCTTTCATCCTCTTTGCCAAATCGAGTCCCACATATATTATAGGGTATTATAAGAATAGAAGTTCACTTTAACAGACTTAAGTGCCATTAGATGTTTGATGTGATAATTGAATGAATACTGTGTGTCAACGAATGGATTGTTGTCTTTTCAACATTATTGCAATTTTTAATAATTTGTTTTATAACACAATAGATGAATGAGTTTAATACAATTAAATCCGTATATTGTTATAACAACCACTTTGTCCTACTGTAGCTATGGTGAACAATAGGAATGCATTGATTTGTACTGAATGTACTCTCAATAATAGGATATATTTGTTCTTTTATTTTCATAATTTGTTATAACATTGAACTCGATTTGGCAATGAATGCAAACTTTGTATTCCTTAATGCCTTAAATTCCTTTTGCAAAATAGTGTAACCAAACCAATCGATTTAATATTGTAGGCTATGGTTAATTCTCCTATTGTTTGCCAATCATTTCATTCATCCAACACTATTCCCAACAATCAATAACACTTAGAAATGCATTAGTTTTTTGCATAATATTATATTTTACTCTATTATATAATATCAGTGAAGGGCCACAGAGAGTATAACCTTATACTTTGGTTTATTATCACATTTACGGGGATGAAGAAGAAAAGTATGGTGAAATCACCACTTTTTATACAAGATATCGTCGAAATAATCATCCAGAGGTGCTTTTCACATCATTTTAGGGGATCGGCTAGGGTGCTATTTTAGAATATTTTTGTGTACTTTCTCCTCGATTGCGAAAAACTTTAATCTTTCAATGAAATACTACAAATTGTCGACCCCTTCTCTAAAATTAAAAAAAATACCCATCCCATGATTGATCTTTTAAAATGACCTGAAACTTACCTTTAGTTGATTATTTCGGCGATATCTCGTATAAAAAGTGGTGATTTCATCATGATTTCGCACCCTTGCGCATTCCTGCACATCTATTAATGGAACCTATCCTTCCAAGGTCTAGGGGAGGGCAAAATGGCGGATTTTGCCAATTTTTGGCTAGGGAGGGGTCTAGGGGGAGGGTTCAAAAAAGTTTTTTTGACTACAGTATGTTATTTCTCTTGTATTTTAATCATCTTTACTTCCAAATTTCACCAAATTTAGATTAAAGTATTTTATGATGTGATATAACCACAATTTAAATAAGTTGTCCACATATTTGTGTTTAAAATAAGTATAATCTTCTGGTAAATGACTTCTCTGATCTGTGTGGTGATAATTAAGAAGTTCTTCGGCAGCCATTCTGTTGTAATAAACATTTAATTTTGGTTTAGTAGCACTTTTTCCATGAATGAATCAATTTCACTAGCATTCTGTTCTTTGAGCTTGCAAATTTTAGACTAATCATATTCTTTCTTATCTTGTCTTGCAATGTTCATGCTCAAAATTCTTCTAGAAGTTTGTTGTTCTTCTTTATTTCATTGTCTTTCTAATTTTTTATTTAAAAATTTTGATAAAAATGCAAAATATATTTTGATAGTGTACTTGTCTAACAACTGATCCCTTCCAACAATTAACAAACCATTAATGAATTTATGATTCGATTATGAAATTAGATAAATAAGGCTTCAAATTGAATCCATAATCAGAAAGAACAGACTTATAGTAAACGCGAGCTAAAGGGTTAAATGCAGTCCAATAATTATTGACCGAATAATATGAATTTTTAACCTAAAACTCATTAAAAATCGTTAAATATTATTAAAAAGTGGTTAATTTATAGTTTTTTAGTACAAAACACATTAAAAACATTCAAATAGTGGTCAAAACGAGTTTATTTAGTGCTTTGCAATGGGATACTACTGTATCACTTTTTCGAAGTCACTTTTTCGAAATCACTTTTTCGAAATCACTTTTTCGAAATCACTTTTTCGAAATCACTTTTTCGAAATCACTTTTTCGAAGTCACTTTTTCGAAGTCACTTTTTCGAAATCACTTTTTCGAAATCACTTTTTCGAATGCAGTAAAAACTAAAAAGCCCCCAGGTAGCTCAACTGAGCTCAACTGAGCTACCTGGGGGCTTTTAACGTTATTTTAAAAAATTAAGTTAATAAAATTAAAAAATCCAACATTAAAAAAGCCCCCACGTAACTAAGTTGAGCTAACTGGGGACTTTTTAGTTTTTACTGCATTCGAAAAAGTGATTTCGAAAAAGTGATTTTCGAACAAATGAATTCTAAAAAGTGATTTTCGAAATAATGATTTTCGAAAAAGTGAGGTAAAACGCTTTGCAATACTACTGCACTGCAAAGCATTGAGATATTAGTAATTTGTAGAGCAAAAAAGGGGATTATAATTTTGTAGTATTGGCTCGTTCTGTCTGCTAGAATGGAAAAGTGCCCGAGATCATGATTTGTGATTTTTGATTTCAATTGCAGTTAAATTGTTTTGTTCTGACAAAAAAGTTTTATTGATTTTAGATTTTTTTTTGTTTTGACTAAAACTTATGTATTGATTCGTATTTTGCATAAGAAAAACATTTTTAATTGTTTTGAGTTTTCTAATAACTATATAAACCTACCGTATATTCAGATTTAAAAATACAAAACAATCAGTTATTCTATTCGTTATTCATAAAAATGCCAAAAGTAATGAATAATTAAGTAAAACTAAACAATTATATCAAAGAATTTGGTTCAGTATTTAGTAGAATATATGATTCTGAAGGAAATAAAGGTACTTTTTTGTTGTTCCTACAAGAAAAATATAAATTGCAGAGATACAATGCAGGATCATTTTAAATTGGACGGAGCAAAAGTTAATTTTTACTCATTAGCTTTGAGTTTTATATTAGATTAATCTTTTACCGAAAGATTAACATTAATATCAAATAATTTAAAATAAAAAGTTTGATATAATGTCTTTCTACGAATATATAGACCCCCTTCCACATCCCTGATTTAGATATACAAATTATTTCACATTTATTATAAAAACTTTGTATTAAAAAAAAATTGAATCTAAAATAATAGATGAATTTTAGATTCAATTTTTTGTAATACAAAGCTTTTATAATAAATGTGAAATAATTAGTGTATCTATTGTTTGGCGCGTAATAACGCGTAAAATACTGTTCAAATATTATCAAACGCTGCCAAAAGAGTTCAAATAAGAATTATATATTTGAATTCGTTTTTTATAAATGCTTTGGAAAAAAAGAAAAATTTAAGAACACATTAGTGTATATCAAAAGTAGTTCAACACATTTTATGTATTTTTATTTTTTCTTTCCAATCGATATTTGATGAAAGAGCATAGAGTTAGTAAAAGACATCTCGACAAAAAAGAATAAAAATATATCAATGCTATTTTTTTAAAAAAAACCTAGAGCTCTGAAAAGAACAGCTTGAATTACAAACATAAGCTTCCTTTCGTTGGTCAGATAGGGTTTCGCAATTGATTTTTTTAAAGCACTTCAATAATACTGAATCATCTTGTACAATAAATATACAAGTATAGAATATTATCTTTCTTGAAACAAATGGAACTGATTTTATAAAAATAAAATTGTATTTGATTTGAATTGTCAGCACAATATTACATACATACATATAATTAGAGATTTTTTGCTAAAGTTTTATTTCAAAAGTTTATTTAAGAATACAATAATTTTAATTTAGTCTTGAAATCTAATACAATTGAAAACACAAATAAAAACATTATTTTTTGGGATTTTTTTTGGGCAAATATATGGAGAATATCTACGGAAAGCCCACAGACTTATGTCTAAGCTATTAAAGCTATAGGTTATATAAAAAGTTATCTCCAATGACTTGTCTGTCAATTTATTTCTTTTGCTCAATAGAGAAGCTGATGTACACTATAATAATGGTCATACTCTCGGTCACAATCATCGTATCATCAATTATACTCATAATCGGTGTCCACGCGGTAAGACCTAAAGCACTTGCACATTATTAGAACATTATTCTCAATAATAATAAGTTAATATTGCTTACAGTTAGAGATGATATCAGTTATGTTAAAATAATTGTCTCATATATTGGCAATAGAATTGTCGTTAAACAATGTCGTGAATAAAATATAAAATTAACTATTAATTATTATTATCTAATGTTTTTTCGCTGAAAATTCTCAGTTCAGTTGGAGATTATTATAAATTAATGTCTGCTCTAAATATGAAATGTAATTTGGATTAAGAATTATAATGTATTTTTAATTTTTTTAACGAAACTGAGACGTGATTTCTAAGCATTAGAAAGATTTTAAGTAATGCTAATCTTTTAGATTATTGCATGAAAAATATATTCGAAGTAGAAATAAAATTTCAAAAGTATTAGCAATTAAGCAAAACTATCTTGAGACACATTTCTACATCGCTAATGTATTAAGCAATGTTATAAGCTCATCAACTTTAAATTATAAATTATGTTACTTTAAATTATATTCACGTATTATTCAAAGTATATATTTTCGAAATTTTGGTCTTCTTTCGTCAACAAAACGGCTTTTGAATAGATATTTAATACACATTTTAAAACTATAAAGCGAGAAAGAATATTCAAATAAAAGCGTCTTATTGATCTTAATTTACAAAATATCGAATTACAAATTATTTTTATTTTTTGAAAAATATTCATTTACACATTTATTTCTGAAACATAAGTGTGTTGAATGAGAATACAAAATAAATACTTTGACACAACATTACAAAAATTGACTATAAGATTATAGATGCGAATGATTTTGATTGAGATTTGAAATATTGTAATTTGAATGAATTATGTATAATTTATAAATGTTAAGCTAAATCAGAGATGTCGATGGTACAAAACGACAAGCAGTCCCATTTTTCGATGAGAGCCTAACGGGTGCAGGCAGTTTTCTAAAAAAAGTTCTTTTTTTGACTACAGTATGTAATACAAACTTTTTTTTAATGCCTTAAATTAGTTTATTTATGGCTTCTAAAAAATACGAAATTCATCGAAAAACATTTAATATTTTAGGAAAGCCACAGTCGTTTACAAAAGATAACTAATTTATAATGAGTTTGATAGAAAATTCCGAAACAGTGCCTTAGATGTCATTTCCTAAAAGGTTGCAATGGAGGCATCCGGGCTGTACTGCCCACTCGACGTCCCTAAACAGAACAGAGTCAGCCAACTAAATTAATCAATTTGATATATTATGAACATGTTACATTTATATTTTATATATCATTCAAGAACTAT
>JAQFXN010003794.1:0-10493 GCA_034693365.1 Liacarus xylariae | reverse complement strand
TTCAAAGTTTATTTTATTTGAATAAAACGTTTTTTATAATAAGGCCTGTCTATATAGTTTGGAGAGTTTTCAGATTTAAGCGGTTTATTTGGTTAACTATATTTTCATTTCAAGATAGTCATAATTCAACTTGATGAAAGTCTGTTTTAAATTGTTTATATCTGTTATATGATTGAATCTATAACATATGATAGTGGTATATGAGATTTACGTAGATAGAATCACAAAAATATATTTAGATCACCAGGAAACATTAATATAAAACTCGTTAGCTCAAAAATCACTCTTAATTCATATATTTAAAATTAGAACATTTAAACAAGGCAAATAAATAATTTCTAATAGATTTATCAATAATCGTATTTATAAAATCAGCTAAATAGACAAGGGCATTTTTGATGCACGCACAAAAAAGTTTTATTAAACACTATAAATTATGCCAAAATCATCTGAAATCATGTCCAAAATAAAATTAGACTTTGTTAGTTTATCTGCACATTTGAAATTGATAAGAAGGATCAAGATAGCTATATTTATCATTTCAAACATTTTAATAAATTTAATAAATGTTTATAAATTTATTTTTGTTTAGTAATTAAAAATAATTTTTAATTTCAAAAAATAAATTTTTGCGGATTCTTTTCCCTAATGGTCATATGGCACCAAAACCTTTCATGCACTACATGAAATTCATAAGCAACTAGTTATACTTGGTTTATTTCCTGAAAAATTCTATTATAGATTTAAATGACAACTATTTTCATATTTGAGTTAAATAATTTTAATTATCACATACAATTCTACTACTAATTGTCAATGTCAATCGATTTTATAATGCACTTTCAAGTAATTTGACTACAAATATACAGATAATATAAATTTGTATTGTGTATATGAAAAATAAATTGTGCTGAAATAGTAAAATTGAGGGGCGATACTTTAATGAAGCCCATAAAGAGAGAGAGAGAGAGAGAGAGAGAGAGAGAGAGAGAGAGAGAGAGAGAGGAGAGAGAGGAGAGAGATGGGAGAGAGAGAGGGGAGAGAGAGGGGAGAGAGAGGGGAGAGATAGAGGAGAGAGAGAGATATATATATATAAGTTATAACCTCTAATCACAATATTTAATTTGATAAAATTACTCTTCTTAATTTTATTTATAATATAATATTTTTACGCTCAGTATCTGATATTCTGAAAAAATAATATAGATTTCTATTAAAAGTGGAATTAAGAGGAGAATTTTATGCATTAAAGTTGATGATTTGTCTTTTAATAAAATACAATCAAAATAAAAATGTTGCTAGGTAAAATAAATGTTTTGAATTTATGCCAAACAAAGATTTTATCTTGCTCATCAAAGCGAATTGCTTAAAAATTCTTCAGTCATGTCTGGTTATGTTTTAACATGATTTATTTTTATAAAAAATATTTTTTTTCTGTAATACGATTACAATAATCATTTCAAAAGTTCAGTTCATTTGTGAGCTTAGAATCATATTATTTAATAATGAGTTCAGTATTATTCTTAATTTGTATATTTAATCCTCTGTCAAACATTGAATGACAATATGTTGTTCAAGAATTTTATTCGATTATGCCTTGATTACCAAATAAAAGTGCTTTAAATATATTGACTAATTACTACAGGATTTATAATTGAGGGCTGAATTTTTGGCTATATTAAAATTTTAATTGTATATAAATTAATTCAATGCAATATATGTATCTGTCATCCATCAAATCAAAATCCACCTGTACTAGTGATAAGTATTAATCTATAGATTAGTCATGAGGTCGATACTGATTTGATGGATGACAGATACATATTTTACTGAAGACTAAAATTAAATCAAATTCTTTTAAACGATTACTCACTCAATGATTTGATAAATTATTTATCACAAAAAAATTAATAAATTATTCAAAAAGTTTATTTGAATTAAATTTATTATTTATGCTCGAAATAGAATTGGTTTGATTTTGTTCACGAGTAGAACAGCAGAGATAATAAATTATTCGGAATCGCTTTCGAAATTCTTTGTTGAACTTTTCCTATTAAAAAAAGATAGATTTCATTATTAATTCAATTTTGGCATTTTTAAATTCATTTAAATATAAGAACATATTGAATATTTTATGATAATTCAGATATGATGAAAAAATCATTGCTGATATAGAATATAATCACTTTATTCTTATCTCCTTGGTAACAAGCTATTATAAAATTCTCACAAGATTATTTGCTTGATGATTGATTGTTAATTTAAGTGATTTCTAACTTAGGTAATAACCAATACTTAAAATAGATTATAAAAAATTTTAAGGAATCAATTGCCTCAAAATAATAGGGAACTTGATATTAATTACAAGCTGTTTGAATATAATTTGACAAATTATATATTCAGAAATTATTTTCAGTTTCATATAAAATATTGTTTTTCAATATTATTGATTATAAAATTGTCAAAAACACTAATTTGGTTTGGTTTGTGACATGAATACAGATTATTATTAATTAATTATGTAATATATAAACCTACGGTCTTTCATATCTGCACATCGTTTGCAACCTTTATTTCAATATCCAGATATTTATATTTCTCTAATTCTAATTTAATGGTTGTAAAATAAATTTATTATTCAACTTATTTGATAAATTATATGTAGAGAAGATCGGATTCAGCCAATGCACGGAAAAACCAGATTTTGCTCGCCGAATTTCAAATAATGGTTACTAATCAATTGAAAAGTTATTATTCATTGAAAAATATCTATAGTTAAACTATATAAATTTACATTTATATTAAGTCATTATTTTTTATTTTTTATGATTTAACTCAAACCTAAAATAAATCAGTTTAGAAGTCAATTTAATATAAGTTAATATAGAATTCAATTCATATAAAAAGTGGTATTCCAGTGGATAACTATAATAATATTAATTACTTTTGTCTAAGTTCTATGCATTCATATTTTATATTATCGAAAATTGCAATCTTGAAAATAGCTGATGCTATTTAGGATGCTGAGGAATGTTTCTTAGAAAACTATGAGTTATTATGCCTCAAGTAGAATATTAAATTCTGATATATTTCCAATGGAAATAATAATGAATTTCAACGGAGATAACGGAGAAAAATAGAATTATTAACTAAATGATTATTAATTAGTGTTAATTTATATTAAAATTATTTGCTAACATTACGAAATATAAAATATTTAAAGCTTTTAATTTTTTTTGCCGGGAAATGCCCACAAAATTTACTTTATTTATCCAAATTATTGGGTCTACCCGGAACTGCCCGTCGATTTTTAAAATTTGATACGCCTGAATCCGATTTACACTATTTATATGATAGTAAAGGTCTGATCCAATTCTGATCGGAAAAATATTTTGGAGTACATTTAGAAAATGTTGAGTTTCAACAGGATTTTACATAATTGAAATATTTTTACGGTTTTGAAGTTATTCCAACTTTACTCTGATCAAATTTTATTGACTACTCTTATATCAGGAAAAAAATGTAGGAAATTCCTAAATAAGACTTACGTTATATATCACATAAATATATGGATTATAGCATGAATTGGACAGGGCCAACCAATTACATGTGAATCGTATTACATCCAGATATCTGAATCTTTTTAAACAATAAAAAATTAATTTAAAATTATAAATTATTTTAATTTTTTTTAAATGTTTACTTTTTAATTTGAGGACAAATTTCTTTAATTATATTAAACAACTGTAACGGAAGCCAAGAGAGACTGAATAATAGGACAACAATAAAAAGCATCTTGATGACCTGTGCATTAAGTGAAATAGATAAGAATTAATAATGTATTTTTGTAAAGCTAACTAGTTTTTAAGCGCTCAAAATTTATTTACAATAATAAATTATTCATCTTATTTTAACATGATCAAACTTATATTGTTGACAGATATTTACATTTTAAAAGTGTATTTTAGTAACTCCAGGGGAGGGTATTTCACAATCGTCAAATTCTTGCAGAATTTAAATAAAAATGAAGTAATTTAACAGAATTTCGCAAATTATGATGAATTTTGTAAGAATTTAACAGAATTTGATCAAATTTAACAAGAATTCAATAAAATTCTGTTATATTTCTAAGAATTTAGACAGAATCTAAAAGACAAACAACGTTCCTAAAACAACGCCTTCGGCGTAGTATTCTCAAAATTGTTATGGGGGGGGAGTATCGGCAAAATCACATGGTGTATTCCTGGCTGTAACCTCCTTTGCTCATCCCTGTAATACAGTCTTTTGCTGTTTACAGATCTATTTATACAATGTTCTAACTTAGATAATAGAAATATTTGATTTGAATGAACCAGGTCATTTTCTTTTAATTCAATGTACTGTACTTACATCTTAAGTCTCTTTTATTATTTTTGAATATCTTTCAATAAAACTAATTTAGAGAAAATTTGTTCATGTTGAATTTCAAGACAATTTCTTTTATGTAAATATTTTTTTAGAAATTGCTTTTTGTGAAGATTTTTCACCAATTCATTAGAAAACTAAAAATATATTTAAAGAAAGCTATTTTTAAGAATTCTTTAAATATATTATTAGTGATGCGCAAAGGATGAAAAGTGAGGGGGTAAGGGTAATATTTTGAAACATTTTTCTCAAAAATCAGGGGTGGTGGGTATAGACCAAAATTCAAAATATGAAAAATGCCCAGGGTGGAGTAAGGTAAAATCAAAAATATTTTGTTAGCGGCGAAATGTCAGAGTTGGTATTTTGGCTAATACAGCATTTGTTTGCTTAAATACAGTGAAAGTTTCATTAAGACTAGGGATGAACAATGGAGGGTATAGCCAAAATACCCCACCCCTGTCTCCGGAAAACTACCAAAATACCTCCAATTTGAAATTTTGTTTTAACCTTACTTCCCCTTTGCATTTTAGGATTTTAGCTATACCCTCCTGACATTTTATGGAAATTTCAAAAATACCACCCTATAGCCACACTGACTTTGAGTTCATTGTCTATCCCTAATTAATACAAGAACAATTTTATATATTTGAATGAGTTTTTATTTATTTATATTTATAAACAGAGCTGATCACAACCTTACCCGCCAGTAGATGCCATAACTGAAGAGCATTCCTCTTGAATCTACACATACCATAACTTATGGCATAAATTAGTTCTGTTTCGGTAGTGAGTTCCAAAAGGAATGCTCTTCAGTGATGGCATCTACTTGCGGGTAAAGCTGTCATCAGCTCTGTTTATAAATTATAATAGTTGTTTTAATTTTCTGTCTAGCTGTGATAATTGTCTAGCTAATTATGATGAATTCTGCAAGAATTTAACAGAAACTGACAAAATTCTCTTATTTTTATAAAAATTTCACAAAATATTCTGCAAAAACTGAACCGGAACGGAACCTTCGGCACCGTTTTCTCAAAATTTCTGAGGGGTATATTGGTCATTTTTCGGAGACAGGGAGAGGTATTTTACCTATATCCCCTCATTTTGCATCCGTAATTTAAAAGAACAATTTTATAAAATTGCCAATAATAATTTATTTTAATCAAGGATGAGCAAAGGGGGTACAGCATCTAATACCCCCTACGTCGCTCGTGAGGTATTACGAATTAGTAAAGACATTATATAATGATGTGATAAAATCGCTTCATTAATTGTAAAAATAACTAACGTTTAGGAAATTGATTAAAATGCAATCCATACAAGAATTATATACAATTATAATATAGAATTTGAATTTCTTGAAGAATCAGATTCAGGAAAAGTGCTTAATTTTTAAAAGATAACAAAAGAGTTTATGCAAAGTTATGTTATTTGAAACTACAATAGAGTTATTGAAAATAATTTCTTTAATATTAAATTATTTTGAATTCTTCAGAAATTCTTTGAGAATCAGTGATATTCTACATAAATTTGTCTGTCATAGCCCTCTGTTTCTGTCTCTTATTGCTTGAATATAGTTTAGATTTCGATCAATAAAAACAGAATATATTATATTTAAAAATTGAAATATTTATGATTTCAGAAATATGTATCAACTCTTAAAGTTTCTGTAATTAATTGAGTGATTTTAATTCATAAAAAGATGAATTAATTATACACCTGTAAATCAGGTTTATCTATTTTTAAAGAGCACAAGTAATAACATCAACGACTCAGTTTTATATAACTACTATTTTAGTTATTCTTTAACATTAAATTAAAGATATTTATACCATTTCTTTCAAATCAAAAAGAATTTTCATTTTTATGACTTTTCTGGTCATTCATTCAGAAAAATAATATTGATTTTTGATTTACAAAACAAATTCTCACAAATAGATTGAAAAGCCAATGACGCAAACGGTCAAAAACTAAAATCCAAGTTAATTCATCAAATCTTACAGCGCCTTAAGATTTATAGTATTATATAATACAGTATGTTAACTGTTAGAAGAAATAAAACCACGGGTTGCCAAAGGTGGGAGGGTATAGCCGAAATACATTTTGAGTAAAATCCAAATTTTTACAAAAAATACTTCTCCTACACCCACTGTCTCGGCCGAGCTTGACTATCCCGGTTCCTGGTGATTTCATCGCGGTATATTTCAAAAGCAGACAATTTTCAAATGCTTTATTGTTTTAAATAATTATTGCCATAAGTTATATATACGTATAATATATCTACAATTTCTAATTAGTTTCAAACAATTGTGATTTTTATTTTGTATTCTGTAAAGAATATTTGGTTGTTTTATAACAAATTATCGATTACTTCAAATCATAATTATACCGTATATTATTTATATTATACTGTATTATATTATAGTACAAAAATTGACAAAATTAGAATTCTAAAAAGTTGAGTTCTAAAAGAATCGAAAGAATTATGTACTCATATCACACAAAAGATTGTGCTTAGTTTGAAAACTTTTGCAATTGTA
Source organism: Liacarus xylariae (assembly GCA_034693365.1). Lineage (NCBI taxonomy): Eukaryota > Metazoa > Arthropoda > Arachnida > Sarcoptiformes > Liacaridae > Liacarus > Liacarus xylariae. The sequence continues at coordinate 3,552 of JAQFXN010003794.1, read as the reverse complement.
TAATAATAACTAACCGTTCCTATGGTTTAGTTCTTTGGGAGATATTTGATGTTTTATATTATATTTCTCTATTCAATTCGAAGATTCTCGAACAGCTATAACCGAATTTCAGTTCCTAGAAATTAGTTCATCCAGGTATATTAGAGCACTTGAATATACAAATCATAGTATGATAATAATCCTCTTTAAGAGTTGAGATATTCATATGATTTCGAGCAAAACAATTCAAATGTATTCCCGAATATCTTATTTACACAAACAGAAAGATAGGAATAGATTCTTGTTTTGCAGTCATTGTTGTCTTTAGGCGCCAATCAATTAGAACGTAAGCAAAAAATCCAAAAGAACCAGACACCCCATCCCCCTAAATACGCAGTCATACGCTTAAGCATTGTTAACAAGTTACTTTTGGTGTGATTTACCTCATATATGGTGCTGTCTATGAGTTTTATGTTATAATTGCAACATTTTCTAAGCTTTAAAATAATGCTAAATAACTCTATAATTCTTAGTGATTGACTGATTTTCTTATTTTAAATACTTACTGATTCAGTCAAAATATAACTTAAAGAGGGCGCTGTATGTTATCCTCATGCAGTAAATTTGTCACTATTTAAGACTATGTCAAATTTTATCCTAATGTTAAGTTATCCAATTATCCTAATGATTTCTTTAATATTTCCTTTTCTTTATTATATTTTCCATTTATATTGTATATACTATTTTTCGTAGTCTAATAGACCCCCTCTCATATATATCATACGTATTCATACGCTTTGGCCTAACCCCTCCCCTAGACTTGCGTACGTACTAATTGTATAGCGTCTTATCGTTCTCTCCTTCATTTGAGATATTTTTTAAACAAAATTATAAAATAAGCCCAGAGCTAAGTTCAGAGGTAGCCAAGATCGGCCGAGTCAGGGAGTATAGGTGGGAGTATTTTGAGAAAATTTTCTCAAAAAGTCAGGGAGTATATGAAATTATAAAATTTGAAAAATGCCTATGATGAGCAAGGTGAAAATACAATTTTTTTTGCCTGCAACGCAAAATAGTCATGGAGTCCTATTTTGCAAAATCTCAAACTCAGGGTGTATTTAAGCTATACCCCCTGGCTAAGTTATAAAGCTGTTTCTAATGCTATTCCATTTACTATTCAGACAATGTCTAATAATAATATTCCCAATCCCTGGGCTTTTATGTTTTGACAAGACCTCGATCTTCAATTCAAATTAGTATAAATATTTGTTTTAAATTTAAAATTGTTTCGATATTTACTTTTTTCTTCTTTCTCCTAATATGAATGTTGTGAACTCTGGCAGAAATATCTGCTTCTTCTGTCTCAGAGCTCAATACCAGTGCCATTCGTAAGTATGTAAACGTTATGATACAAAGTGGTATAAAATATTGAACACAGACTAAAGCGCTATTATAAGTGCCGAACATAGCTGTCGTCAAATTAATATTATGACAGAACGGCATTGTCTTCTCCTCTTTGATCGCATCCCATATCAACTCAACCTATAATAAAATTAAAATTATATTCTTTTGTTAAATCAAATAATTTTAATGACATTTATATTAAGAAAATTTGTTATTAAAATGAAAATATAAAAAATAGAATTTTCCAAGATTAAAATAAAAACTGTTAGAAAATAATTTCAATGAGCCTGTATTATTATTAACTAGGTGATTATTATTTATTTTTGAATTTAAATCAATTTGTAAATGAATAAATCATTTTTTAAAATTGTGAATAAAATAATTTGTTTGATCTTTATTTAAGAATTTACACAATGTTTTATTTAATTGATTACATATTGAACACAATATTCTTTACTAAAAATTTAATCAAAAGAAATATAAGCAGAATCTAAAATCAATAAATAATAAATAATATTTTTAACTAAATAGTCAACGAATATCTCAGATATAAATAGTTTTAAACAGTTATAAATAGTTTATTTCACAATCAATTTATTAATACAAATATCTATCAATTCATAAATGTGCCTGATGGCAATTTTGTGACAAATGTTGAAATTGTCTATATTGGCTGTATTGAATTCTCATATAGTGACTTAATATTGTTTGAAAGCATGTTCTGTAATGAATTTATCAAATTTTAGTTTATATTCTATATGTCTATAAAAACTATCTCAACTAACATATAAATTATAACTCTTAAACTCTATTAAACTTCGATTGTAAAATATAGTAATTCCCGGGAGATTTTCGAGTCTGTTCTAAAATGAGATTATTAAATAAGATTACTGACGTGAAGTGATCGACAAAATGAAGTGCCTATTAAATATCTCTCGTAATTGTAATCTACATTCTATAGAACAGGCCTTGCCTTGAGGTTAGGGTTTCATAACTTGCACAGGTCTGCGGTGCCACCTCTAAAAGTTATGACATATACGTATGATTAAAAAAATGGTGGAATATCAAGAAACCTATGCACATCGATAGAGGAGGTCATTCTGATTATGGCATTTATTTGCAAAATTTCCTAAACCTTGGCATGTAGTTGCTAGAGGGCGCTAAAATATATAGTTTAAATTACTGAATTTTAACACTTGAGACATCGATTCTGACTAATTCGCACATGCTGAATCGATTGGAAATAGTCCCAAACTAGAAAAAATAATTTGGTGCACAATCTTAATGGTTTTACATTTTCAAGATTTAATTCATCAATATTCGATTCAGCATGTTTGATAGACGAAATCAAAATGCAAAGACTATATATTTTCAAGATTGAAATATTCAATATTAGATTCAGCATGTTTGATAGATAGAATCAAATGCTCTCAGACCTTGGATTGGATCGGTTAGAATCGATGCGGATACAAGATCGACGCAACGATCTGATCCTCGATCTGCGAAAATTTTGATTTTATCTAAATCAAATATGCTAAATTGATTATTGATGCCTTTAATCTTTAAAATCCTTAAAAAATTTTGAAATTCGGGTCTTTGTATATCAAATTATAGTTTTTAGCCCATTATCTCAATGATTAGTCTGTTTTCGAGTTTGGGACTATTTCCAATCGATTCAGCATGTGCGAATTAGTCAGAATCGATGTTTCAAGTGTTAAAATTAATTAATTTAAAATATATATATTTTAGCGCCCTCTAGCAACTACATGCCAAGGTTTAGAAAATTATTCAAAGAAATGCCATACTCAGAATGACCTCCTCTATCAATGTGCATAGTTTTCTTGATATTCCATCATTTTTTTAATAATACGTTTATGGCACAACTTTAGAGGTAGCACCTCAGAACTGGGCAAATTATGAATCCCTAACCTCAAGGCAAGGCCTGATCTTGATTAATAAAAAATTAGAGATTTCAATATACATTCCTGATACCATTGATTACATTGATAATTCAATTATATTTCTTTATTTTTCAATTATATTTCAATTAATTAAATCCTGCTTGTTTAAAAAATATTAAATTAAAACACGAAAAAAGATATTCAAATTTTATTATCGAAATAAAATTTTTTAAAATTTAATTTATTCAAAGTATTAGAATTTTGATTAAAA